>VCRD01000205.1:232485-277481 GCA_006783055.1 Trinorchestia longiramus | reverse complement strand
CTGGTAATTTGGCATCTGGTTATATGTGGCATCTGGTAATTTGTGGCATCTGGTAATTTGTGGCATCCTGTTAATTGGGGCATCCTGTTAATTGGGGCATCCTGTTAATTGGGGCATCCTGTTAATTGGGGCATCCTGTTAATTGGGGCATCCTGTTAATTGGGGCATCCTGTTAATTATGACATCAGGTTAGGGTGGCATCACGCGTATCGTTGTTTCATATAATGGAGTAGAACTGTAAAATTGTAGCGTGGGAGGAAAAGTATCTTTTTTCGAGGTGTTATCTTTCGTAATCAAGGATACTGGGGTAGTTGAGGACGGCAAAGCCGCGTGTTGTGTGCGCCAGTGCGTGTGTGTGCGTGCGCCCGTGCGTGTGTGTGCGCCCGTGCGTGTTGCGTGCGTGTGTGTGCGCCCGTGCGTGTTGCGTGCGTGTGTGTGCGCACTCGGTATGTTGTGTTTACCTCTACTATCATCTTGACCACTGGTCTTTTTAATGAATTTGTTGTAATAGAACTCCTTCAATCTTTTTTTTTTGTTTCGCTTGCACCTCGAGATCTATTTTACATTTACTCTATTCCTATATGTTCCATCTCTAGTGTCTCTAGTTTTACTTGCATCATGAAGCATGTCTCATTTAGTACTTGTTTTTCTTCTGCTGTTGTTTAACAGCGAAACAATAATTTCTTATTTATGAACGTTTTTACTTTAACGTTTTTAAAGGTTTTCTGTTCTGCTTCTCTACTTATGATCTGATTTTTCTCTTAGCGAGGGCTGCTTTTGATGTGCCCGTGTCATATTCGGTATAGTGGATTTTGTTATTTTATTTAAATTTATTTTCTTACTTATGGGTAAAATTTTACTCAGTGTTTCCATACTCCAGCATTGCATTATAAAATTTGTTCGGCGATTTCTCCTTGGTGATGTTGGAATACCTGTATTTCAGGACTTTTTGAGCGTGTAGTGCCCTTGGACGCAACTTAACAGAGAAAGAGAGGTTTGCTTCTGCTACTCTCTTCTTCTTCTTCTTCTTGCTTTGCGTTTTATGGACGGCTCTTTACGTTGAGTGTAGTGTATGTGGCAGGTGCGTTTGGGAGGGACTGCTGTTTAACATGTGTCGTGGCACCTGCTGTACCGTTGCTGCAGCTGGTCTCTGCTGACGTCCAAACTCACTATTTGCTTTACTTCTTCAAATGAACTCGGCTCTCTCTCTAAATAGTCAAAGAACTTTATCACATTACTGCTGTGTCATAGACATCGAATATCTAGCTATCATATCTATTTTCATGTTTTCTAAGCTTTCATTATAAAACTGTCTTTATGATGCAGCTCAATGCAATTATAATGCCGGCTTTTTTCTAATCACAATTTTTATTACATCGAATACTTTTTCGGTGTTTTCTGTGACGGTGCGACAGTCACTTTCCTGCACGATCCTGTATCGTTTTTAATGAGGTAATTATTCTAATGTCTGAACTTCGAGCTCAATTACTGCTGGGGTACAGCGAGTAGCCTCGTATACATCGAATTCAGAGGAATATTGTTTTTGTCGCTTGTATATACGGTGACCCATGAACAAAGAAGCCCGCTTTTCGAATCTTAATAATTTACTAACTTGGTATCCAATTTAAATGTTTACTATTTAGTTCGATAACTAATGTTTTTTTGTAAAAATGATACTTTAATTAACTGGTTAGTTCAGCAAATTCCATTATCATTTGAGATTGTTATTTTCCAACATTGCATTGGAAATGCTCGTACGCTTTCGGTATTGTGTTGAAAATATTCTACTAATGTTTTAACAGGAAATAATTTTTTGCGGTGAATCAATAAGAGAACATTTTAATCACAATTATTAGCATTCAAACATCGAGTACAGTTTTTTGCAGGACAATTTGTATACCACGAGGTACTATTAATGAATTGTTGGAAGTCTCGTGCATAGGCACGGACAAAAGTATTATTTATGTGCTTTATTCAGAACATTCTTTACGTTATACTCTATGAAGACCGTATAAAATACCGTTGTTTAAGTCGTCCAGGTATATTTTTCACTTTCATATCGTAAGGTAAAGAACATTTTTTTAACCATGGAGTGTAAACGCTGGCAATATTGGGCGATTCCAAGAAAATGCTGCAAATATTATTAGCAGAAAATAACGAGGGTTTTTAGTGTAAACGTTGCCGATGTTAGCCGTGAAATGGGCCCGTATGCTTGCAGGTGCATTATGATAAAAGGTCTTCGATTTTCTGTAGCCCTCACTGACGAACCGAGCCTGATTGCCCCTCGCGTGTTCTATCGCAGTCTTGCAGCGTGACTTCAGTCATTTCTAGATTTAGTTTGCCAAAAGTTTTCTGTTTATGATCAAAAGGGGTGATAAGCATGCAACGATTTCAAAATTTATGTGTATTGATGTAACTTCGGACCTGTCACATGCATTGTGTGTGGTCATGCAGCTTGTATGTTAGTTGACTCAAAGTTCAAGGTGCGTGAAGTAAGGAATGCATTATGGCTTCTCTTAAGTATTTCAATGGTGAGATGAATATGAAATATTAAATTTTTCGCTTCCGTATTTCTTCACTTTGTTTTTAGAAATTGACGTTTTAAGTGAAACCAAAATAATGAACAGTAAAATGGTAAACTCTTGCTGAAATAGTTCGTAAAATGACAATTTTTCTTTTTCATTCGCTGTATCTTCTAGCAGTATAAAAACACAACGCATTAACGGTTACATAATTAAAGAAAAGTAAAACGGCTGTGTTTTTTACCACTTCACTGCATTTCTTTTACTAGTACTGTTTCATTTTTTATTTCGCTACGTAATTTCACTTGAGCTTTTGGAAGCATTAGATTTATGGATCAACATTCAGATTCACTTCTATTTTTCCCTCAAATTCAAAGCCTTATCCTTTATTTATCCTCATGAATCGGTTCTTTCGTTTTACTTTGAGATTATTTTAAAAATCTAATTTAAATTATTAGCCTAATCGTAAATTTCTTCGGACTTTCGGGCCTAATTGGTTATATTTTTGCGTCCTTTTCTCAGCATTTTTACATGAATAACAAATTGCGTAATTGCTTACACACAACGCTAGCAAGACAATAGTATGTTTCTGTGTATAATGTCTTCCGTACGCAGCTCCTTGTAACTCTACGTGGATTTAAAGCTTTCAAGTTGCTGGAGCAGCGTGGCCAATCCTGCACTCTGCACTCCCTTGGTCGTTACACATTTCAATGTATCTTTTATTTCTTTTCTCCTGCATGATGGAGGCGTCCTCGACCTGGGGGGTTGAATGCACACAGCTGTTCAACTCAGAGGGAACGGGGGGCGGTGAGCCCTCCTTCCTCTCACAGCTCTCCTATATTTTTTGCTCTCCTTCTAAGTGCATGTACTCCTGCAACCTCAATCCAAAATCTAACGCTTATCGGAAGCATAACTATTGCTTTAAATCACTATTCTGTTTGTGAATAAGCCCAGGTCTTTACGATCAAATTCATTATCTCAATAGTTTTTGATATTCTTTATATAACCATAAGAAATTGTCATTAAAAACTGTTAAGAACCACCGTATAAGTGAACGATTGCAGCGACATTGAAAAAAATGTTTCACGTACGTTCATGCAGTTTCACACTTACCTGACTACTGCATTGCTCTCGTCCAATGAGAGGTATATGTATCATATAAGTTGTTACCAGTGTTCCGAGCACTACTCTGATCGTTACAGATTTACTCGTTTACAAGAATATGTGCATTGCGAGGAGGGTCAAGCTAATTCAGCTGGAGCAAAAATTCCTAAAAAAAGACTGGTTAAACGCTTCGTTCTTACTTGATGAGACTGCTACTGGTGCAAGTTGTTAGTTTACTAAACAAGTTATGTATGGACGTTTTCAGATAAATATAATATCTTGCTATCGAAATTTTACGTCGTTTTCATGTAATACTGTTGAGAAATGTGTCATTGGAGTTGTTTGACAGGTGCTTCCTTTTAATGTGAATTCATTGTTTTAATATTACCTCGCAGTACCGGAAATGAACGTTGGTGCCATCTCTGTTATTATTGAGACTCTTCCACGTGATCCCATTTGTTTCCAGTGCTGTAGTTTTTTTTTCTGTGCAGATTTGCAACATCGTCTTCATTGTTCCACCATATTTTTTTCTTATGGCATTGCCTTTGGATATAAAATTTGAAAAAAATTACCATCGGCTTTTGATTGATTTTTTTTGTGAGGATTTTCTCATATTCCAGAAAGATTTTATTTGATATTTAATATTTTGTCGTTTGGAATTTGCTACACAATTGTCTTCAAGCTTGGCGTGCTTTACTTCTTTCTCTATTCCATGCTCTCGTCCGAATTTTTCACTTGACTAAAATAGACCAAATCATGAACCATAATTACACAAAATTCGCACTGGATTCCGAGTTTCAACAAAATTAGTGTTCATTTTCTCTTGATGACATTTAGTTGGGATCAGCCTGTGGAGTAATATTCCAGTGTTTTCCGTGTCTCTAATTGCATAGGGGAGAGAAAGTCTCCAGTTCGTAGCTGGATTTGTTCCAAGCCAGTAAGTTACACACGGACCAGCTCCACTGCTCGCTCTCGGCCCTGGTAGTAATTCGATCTCATTCTTGTCTTGGTAATTCAGTTAACGCTTGGCAATGTTCCTGACAGCTTCGCTCACACGGCTAATGTCTCCTGCTGTCTCGCCTGCAACTTGAGACCTCAACATTCTTTTCATGCACGCCATGCAGCGTCCTTGACTGTCAACTTCTAATTGGTAACAAGGCAGTGACTTCGTCACGTTTCCCATGTAGTTTTGAAACGAGAAGCTGTGCTTTTCGCACTGATATGCGAACATTCGTTGAATTTGATATTTATTTGTTCCCTATATTTATTCCATGATTCCGAGTCTCTAAAGTGGAGCGAAAAGATAGCTCTTAGGAATAATTTTAGCTTCGGGCATGTTTCCTTGTCAGTGTATCTGTACGCCACCTGCCATTATTTTTTGTGAATGGACTGAAAAATCTGGTGTAAAACCCAGTTGTGTGGCTCTTAACCTGAAATTTATGGATTCCATTATTTTAGTTGATTACCTGTTGAACGTTTGCGTGAATTAACTAAGGATTAGGTTAAAATCTGAGGTTACTTGTTTAAACTGTTCATTATTTAAATATATAAATTGAACTTATAAACCATTTGTCATTAAATGTTATTATTTCTCTAAGTATAATGTCCGGTATACGATACGAACGGTAGGAAACATTGTGAAATACACTCTTGATTCAATCTCTGACGTCAAATAGTCAACAATAAAGAATGCAATAACTAATAGTCTGCCTCTTACTCATATTTTATGTCCTGTTACCGAAAATGTCTGTGTTGGTCAGTTGCACCTGTGACATCTTGTGCTGGTCATTTTTTTACCTATAATATTTCTAGCCTGACTGGTGTTATCGTTAGCTTCGTAGTTTCACTTGAACTGATTCGAATAATTCCCCATCTACTTGATAAAGTTCTGGTTATTTTATTTCTATTGTTTCTCTTCTGATTGAAAAGGTGAGTGGTACAATTTTAGTGAGTGGGATCAACTTCCTTTATATTTCTAAAAAAGATTACGAATATGTGTAGTTTTTCTGGGAGAATTATTGTCCCGGTTGAAACGAAGTGAGTTCGTAGTTCTTTTCACCGAGCTCAGTGGCACTGAGTTGCTCTTAAAAAGACACGCTGAAGCAGATGTCCAAGCTGCACTGGGAGTTACAGAAGAGCACTATGTGCAGCATGATGCGTCCGTGTTGCATGTACAGCTTCCGGAACCTAGTTTTCATCTGTCACAGCTGCACCGGCTGCTCTACATGTGCAGGCCTTCCCTTGCTTTACCTTGCTCATCCCTCACCCCGTCGTATTCTCCTCCAGGTGTTGGGTCACATTAATATACACATAGTGTACTTCCTGTGATTACGAAAAATCTGAAAAAATGGTCCCCCCAACCAACCAAAAAACGTTTAAGGAACAAAGAAACATTTAAAATCGATATTTTAGCGTTTTTTTACCTCATGGAGGAGTTATCATTTATTATTTTTTTAGGGTTTTTAACCAGTGGTAGTTAAAATAATTCACGTCAATTGACGATGAAAACTCCGAACGGGTTAAAAATGAGAATTTATTTCAAGCACTGGCTGAATAAGCTAGTCATTTTAATGCACTAGCATGAACGGTATTTTGCCCTACTGTACTTTTCCTTCTCTCCATCGGACGCTCTTGCAGGTGTCGTTGTAGTGTAAAACGCATTAGAAAAAGTATGCACTTCAATGACTAATCGAAATGAGCTAGTCGTTTTGGGTCGTATCATTAATAATAATCGTGTAGGTGTTACGATAAAGATCCCAGTGAGTAATGAGGATCCAAAAACAGTCCGAGTATTTTTATCTTCCATAGGGATGAGTCAATCACCATTGTTTTAAAATGGACTATGCTCTGATCAGAAGTACTATAGTTAGCTGCTTTCTAGTTACGTGTGAGAAATGGAACAGTTATTTGTGGTTTACTTTAAAAGAAAAGCGTCCTCTCTTCTGATTCCCTTTCTTTGTGAATACTGAAATATGCTATTGTCCTATACAGTTATAGAATCTCGTTTTGGTTTCGTTTCTGTTTGACTCCTCAATAATTATGACTTTGTTTTCTTTTTTTCAAGTGTTTTGTACATCAAATGCGGAGCGTATTTGCCTCGATTACTGTTTTATAACTGGAAACGGCTCGTAATATTGTAAATTCACCGTTCTCAGAACCATGTTTATCACGACGTTTTACATGTTGCAACGTCAGAGTGCTGGCGATTACTTGGCATTTCTTGCCACACAGCTACTCTTTAATTGGTCTTCTGATTATCATTTCCATGCTCTTTCATATCACATGCAGGGACTGCATTGGTGTTTTGGCGCTAATGAGCTTTAGCGCACAGTACAGTCTCCATATCTCAGTTTAATCGAACACCTCAGAGCGATGTTCTAGATCTGTGAATCTCCGCTTGGATCACTTTCTGTGACGGCAGACTTTCGCTTGTAATCTACCCTCTTTGGTCTTGTTCTTCTGTTCCTCCATTCTTTCAGCGTACGTTCAGTTTTTGTCTGAGTGCTCAGGCGGTTTACGTTTAGTATGATACAATTTTTCGCTGTCAAATAACTCGATGTTTGAACTGATACGTTGACTTGCATTCTAGACTTCACAATGGCTTTTGGAGGAGTTAACGTTGCAACTTACAACTAATGTACACAGTAGGCAATAAGTAAGGTACTTCTGCGGATGCAGGATTGTCAGTTGTACTTCTACCTTAGTAGCACTGATATGCTGAAATTTAAAAAAAAACTGCATCCGCAGAGGTACTTTGCACATGGCACACGCTGCGCAAATTTAGCTGTGGATTTTACGCGTTATGCCATCGCGTTATTGCAATGTATCGGGCATATGAGTGTACGATAAACGGTGATTACAAGCAAATTTATGTTCCTACAATATTTACGTAGAAAATTGATGAACCTAGCGTTTTTTTCGTAGCTCTGGAATGTGCTATTATTGCCCTAATATTGTGGTGTAATATACTATATCAGTATTCGTTGATTGATTGTAGTCGGTATTCTTGCCGTTAATTCCACTTAAAAAATAGCCAACGGCTGTTCTGCTAAAATATTGGTTGTTTTTTCTTAATCATTCACGATTTGAAAACGGTGCATCTGAACAGGTTCTGAATATAATCATGCTTGGAGTAGGGAAGCTTGCTATTTTCATTGTAAAAAAAATTAATATTAGTTCTCTTTCGGATGCAGTTCTGTTAAATCTTATTTCTTGTGATACTCACTATTCTCAGAAAATGTATTTACCTTTTCATTTCTGTTCTTGTTAGGAATACGAATTTCAGTCATAAGCACGTGCTTGTTTTTCATGCGTTAATTAGTTTTATTCAACGTTTTACACTGTAGCGGTTCCTTGACTGAGATCATCGTTCGTGTAACAAGCATGTACGTACATAGAATGGTCATCACGCATTCTACACTGCAGAAACGTTCGCTCAAGTTTGCTTGAGGAGTATCCGTCGGTGTCCTCGGTTATTTGGGATGCTAGAAGTACTTAACTTTAACTGTATTGGGCTAAATGTATTTTCTCCTGCTGTATATTTTATTATATTAGTTCTCACCTATTTTATAGTCTTTAAATAAAATGAGTTATGTTCTGCTTTTCTGACGGTCTATACGTTTTATCAAGGGAAATAAACACTTTTCTCAAACTCCTATTCAATGCTGTATTAAGAATATTGCATTCATAAAATAGGTCAATTTATCAATTATTTATTGATATTCTCGTAATTAGCCTAATATTAATGTATCAAAGATAACTTACTGCCTGATGGAGATGTCAGGAAAGTCGATTTGACGAGAATTTAGGAGTTGGAGAGAATAGTTGATAAATCTACGCATTTGGCTGCATGGAAGGCCGTGTTACCAGTGCTGTAGTGTTCGAAGTTCAATCCTTCCACTCCAATCCCTGAATTTTTAAGAAGTTCAACTCCGGCTTCAATTCTTTAGCGGTAATTTCATCCTCATTTCGACTCTTCACATTCAACTCCTTGTCTCTGACTCCATGCCGTCTGTGATTCCTCATCCCTGGACTTGACTAGTGTCAGTCTTGAGTCAATTGAGAGCTTGGCGCAGTGATGTTTTACACATTGCACTACTAGCAAATATTCACTATTTTTTTCTTTGTGTGTAGTGTATCAGTTCTGAAATTTATAGAGGTGCATGAAAAAAAGTCAAAACATATTATTTGAAATTTTAACCTCATCCCGTCAGATTTGAAATCCACTCTTATTTTCAAGCGGCTATCTTGTGTTGTATGCGTATCGAAAGTAATATCATAACGCTTTTGAGTGTTTTTGTCCCTATTTCAACGGTGTAAGCGTATGGTGTGAAATTAGGTTATTTATTTCTAATTTCTTCAGTTTTTAAAATTGATGTTAAACTGTACTCAGTCTGACATACTCATCTATATTCTTATGGATTCTATCAACTATGTCCCTGATAAAATCACTGCATCTCGTTGGCTGATATCAGTAGCCTAACTCTTCTATCTTCTTGCGCTGCGTTGACGGTAATCTGCGCTATCAGTGGTTTTATAATCGACTCCTCGGCTCTCGCTTATGATTGAAGATTTCGTTGTTTACTGTGCATGTCTAAGTTGTGTGAGTACACTGATACTTGTGGTGGTTTCAGCATCTCCGCATCGTGAGGCATTAATTTATTCGCAAAGACTGCTGTCGTGACTCCCTTAGTGCCACCTAACGTTCTTGCGTTGCGAAGAGAAGTCCGATCCCTAATTGCACTTTCGATGTCCGTAAGTTTTCATGTACTCTGATTCAACTGACCTTGCATTCTAACACCGGCAACTGAATGGTGTGCTGGTGTGGTCTTAATGAAGCTCGGACTGGACTCGTATTGTGACGTATTACATTTTTGTAACGCTACACTCGCCTACACGTGCTGTTTCTGCTGCTGCGTGTGTTTTTCTGCTTGGTGGATTTTTATTCAGTAACGCTCCTGTGGCGACAGCATTGAAGTGTATTTCGTTTTCTGAAACATCAATTCTTTTGCGTGAAACATCTTTTGTCCCAAACATCTGTCATGTTTGTTGGTCGTTAGTGATGCTACATTTGTTATAGTGTGCTTGTGGTAAATTAACACGACCTTTCGGGCGGAAGGCATTAGCGTATCGATTCGTTGCACTTGTGTTCGTATTTAATTGAATAGAGACTGCGTGGAGAATTGGTTCTACAGCCGTTTCTGTAGTTCATTAATTGCTGCTGCGACAAAATAAAGTTTTGTCGCATCGCTGAGGATGAAACTTTTCCTTAATAGCGAACAATAAAGTTACTTGTTTATCTATCTACACGTAATAATATCGTCAGTAAACTCGTATCACCTTTTATAAGTTTTTATAATATTGCATTTTAAAATTGTTATTCCGCGTGAAATTGATCTACAGTGAACATATATCAATAATCAAGTTATTCACAAACGCAGCTTAGGTAAAAACGCATTTAACTCTACTCCAAGTGCCAGACAGAAAGCATTGCTTGTTTTATCAATGTATGCAGTTTTATCATCTAATTTTAGTGCAGACTTGATCAATCGCATTCGCCCCGTACCATG
Organism: Trinorchestia longiramus; assembly: GCA_006783055.1. NCBI lineage: Eukaryota > Metazoa > Arthropoda > Malacostraca > Amphipoda > Talitridae > Trinorchestia > Trinorchestia longiramus. The sequence goes on along the minus strand of VCRD01000205.1, from coordinate 267,286 downwards.
TCTTGCTTCCGTACCTCTGTATTTGTTCCTGGAACTGCGATTCATGTGGAAGTTGCTTATTCTAAACCAGAATAACATCGATTTGGAATTTCTTTGAACTGACAATTTAGTTGAAATTTTAAACTCGGCGTGAAAATCGTGGACTTGGTGTTGAATGTAAAGTGTTCACACGTGTAAGGGTTTAGGAAAGTTAGGAAAGAAGAATACAGCAAAACAACACATTTGCATTGCATGTCGCAAAAACGTGTCTTCATTATCTGTCTGTAATAAGATGAAGTCGCACGATGACTATTCATTAGCCTTGTGTTTTGTTGTTGGCTAAATTATGGTCCTAACAGAAAATAGTGGATGCCAATTTAGGGATGTGTCAAAATTGTTTGTGAATATTCGAGACCGACTTGTAGAATTCACAGAAAATTAACTGTGCTCAAAACTGAAAATAAAGGAGCTTCGATCCTAATTAGATGCTTTAGGCGCTGTAGTTGAATTTGCTCACCCTGTTTTCACTGTTCCTTCTTAAATAGAGAAATGCAGTGTCTACTACTGGGGAAGCTTGAACCTCTGTTATGTCTTAGGTCCTGGATCGTTATTTGTTCAAGGCTTTTAGCACTGCTGACAATAACTGGACGCTTGGATGTTTCCACTTTGTTTAGTTAAGTTTTGTGCTTGAATGTGTGTCATGGAAACAATGGGAAATTCAATGCTGTAAAATGAATGTTATCTAAAAAATAAATTCAAGGTTCATTTAAGGGGCTCAGTACATTTTAATTTTTTTAAATGAACGCTTGTAATTATTTATAAATGAATGGAATGACTTTTTCTAATAGTTCGAACTGGAAGCCCTAGTAACGCCGACATGAACCGCCTACGTTTTCAGTGATCAGCTGTGAAGGTAAGCGGCGACATTATCACAGAAAATAATGCTCTGAAGTACTATCACAATGAAAGCTGATGTTTAAAGAGAAAGCAGAGAGGGATGGTTATGGCGAGTCCAATAGTGCACAGCAGCGTAGCGACAACACCGTCTGTGAGGCTGCTGTGTAGCATTGCAAGTACACCCAATGGGCGGTACACCTTTCGAAATGTTCACTTCATCGCAAGAATGTCCCTCATAAGCCGAAACGCGACGCACCGGATTGTCCATCCCTAGACTTCAGGACCCTGTTTTGTTCGAAGAAAGGAGTGGTGACTATTTGTGTAAATTCAATGTTGGAGTTCAGAAAAATGGCAACGTGGTCAATTATGCTGTATCTGAGATCCAGGATCTGCGTAGAATTTGGTCATTTATTTACATGCGTGAAAAATGTATTCACTACTTTGTCAAAGTATAGAAAAACCGCTGTCGTTGAAGTCGAGTAATAAAAATAAATTAAGCCATTGAAATGTGAGCGAAAAAATTATTATCGATAGTAAAACTAATTGTTAAGATGTAGTCCGACGGTTAATAGTTAATTTTTCAGCATTTCTAAAGTACATAGCTGCTCTGAAATATAATCAAGTATGAAATACATTAAAGTGTTTTACATTTTACACCACAGGAGATGCTGTAAAATATCAATCTAATGGTCAATAGTGTGAAAAATTTTTGCACTTGAAACTGTTTTACTGTGACCGACGTCCAACAATGTAAAAGGTCTTCATCAATACGAGTGTCAACCTTCGTAGCCAATAAGATTTAAGTTTTTCAAGTCAATCGTCATGTGGAACAGTGCGGGCAATTTAACAAAATTTTCTTGTTTTTGGTACTGCTAACGATAATAAGGATGCATTTCATGCTGTTGTTTGCAATGATGACCTTATTTTGCATCTCAGTCCTGGCACTGAGAACTCATCATTTTCAGAGATTGAACTCACTTTGAGTTAGAGAGTCGGGACCCCGCACTCGCTGTATACTCTTTATTCCGTAGGGAAGTCGTACCTTCTCCATTTATCATATCTTGATTTCATTGGGAAACGCATCCCTAAGTACACGGCGTGTATGCTGCTACATTGCCATGGTTATCTTTTTATGCAGGGCCTTTGAGGTTACAACTGGTAAATTACGCCGGTTATATATCTAATGTACATCATATCTATTTATAACACACGGACTTTTCAGACAGTTCTGCATTGAAATATTTTTCATTGGGATACAATAACAATTCATTCAAATTTATGCGGCAAGCGGACGTGGAATGGCCGATTTTGATGTAAATGTGTGCGTTTTAGTGCCGAGTCCTTGGGTGAACACTTGGATGCCTGGGTCTCAGATCCGGACTGCATGACTCATGCTACACACACCCTCTCTCACCTCAGCTGTGCCTCCACCTGGTATTGCCTGCCTGCTATTTATTACGTGTCGTTCTTGGCCTCGAGTTAAATTTAGGGTTGTCAATCTGTCCTGATTATTCAGCTGATGGCCGAGTGTAACTTTTACCGCTCGCGCTGGTATACCCGTTTAGAATTCTGGTAATTTTGTTTCTGGTCAGTGCTTATTTTTCTTTTAAGGCATTCTTTCTTTTTATTACAAAATTTTATTTTATGTTCTGGAAACAGTTACGACGGATTGTGTTTTTCAGAGTGTATGACGTGTTCATTTTATTTTACCGACTTTTCGTGTAATTCACCGTATAGTAAGTACTGCACGCCATTGTTATCCTATTTAATTTGGTAGTGGTCGCCTTTTCCTTTACATTATGAATGATTCTTTCTTTGGTTATTGTCACACCGAAGTATGCAACGTTTGTCTCTCAAGCCTAAGATACACGCATTTAGTGTGTCAAAATTCACTATTTTTATCAAATCGATACTCATGACTCGACGTTATCGTGAAATTATGTAACTCTGCGTTTCACAGTTTGAAGTTTGTTTTTATCCAAGTTTTTCTTGAATTTACTGGTATTATTTACGTTGCATCAAAACTTATTTGCAATTACCGTAAAGCTTGGAGGCGTATGAATTTTCTCTTTTGCGGAAGAAGATTGCTGTTGTACTTCGTGTATGCATGCAACATCAGGGGAAAAATAATGCAAATAATCTATCATTAGAAAACATCGTGGGAGTTTAAAGTTCAACTCCGTGAATGATCGTGATACGTTCATATGGTAATTGCGCTGGTGGAGCCCAACGGATAATAACTGCCAAATGTAGGTCGAATTTCGCTCATTAGCCACGGCTATTGTGTTACGAGCCTCATGTCCTGTGGAAACAAGCCAGACTTGAGCCGCGGTGCCTCGGCCTCACTTTCACACATCGTCTTCGCACTCGATATGTCGAGACTGAACTGTGTCTGACCGTTGGATTGCTCTCAAGAAATACGTACGTATAGAAGGTAGAAGGCTGAGTTTGCATGTAAGAGTGTCCAGTTAATTTAATTGGTGTTGTAAACCTTTCCTGTGATTTTTATTGATTTTATTTGCGTACCTATTGTGAAACGGCATAAATGCTTGTGAATGCATCCAAATGAGAGGCATTTTAGAAACTTACTAGTATAGGATTATCCTTGAAAGAATACAGTGTCCAGATAGATATTTATCTTGTGATCAAAAACAAGATAAGTTCCTCGTGTGCCAGGTCAAAACCACCCACTTGAATTAGAAAGCTCTCAACAATCGTCTCGCGTGATAGACACGTTGATTATTCCTTCATGCAGTAATTATACTGGAACATTTGTCACTGTAATAGCACGTTCGCCCTAGTTATTTCTTACTGCATTTTCATCTTGCTATCATTTTTTATTCTCTCGGTAGCGCCTGAAACTCGACCTTTTTGCTACACGTTGTTCTGAAATCGTATAAACGCCAAGTGTTTCTAAAAGCTTCCGAATAATTTCAACATCCTTGTTATCTTGTTCGTGATTGTAGCCTCAAATTATCGAAACGCTAATGAATTGTTTAGAAAATTTAGAGCATGGCCTAAACGGCATAGGATTCCAGTAGTTACCCAAGAATGGACCAAACAGTTCGTTTCTGCTACCATATTCTATTCTTTTCTATGTTATATTAGATTGAATATTTTTAAATCGTATTTTCATAATTGACCATTTCTTGGTGTCTTAATGCTATTTCTGAAGACATTGTTGTTGAAATTGAAAATTTTACTTTGCAATTACGTTTTGCGTGTTCGATTTTTGTCTCGTTCACTTGCAGAGTACTATAACAAATATCAATATATTCCACTAAATGCATAGCTTTCATTAAAGTGAATATGGCTATTTCAAAGTTGTTTTGATTTCGTTACTTCTGAACATTATTCTGCTGTCAGAGATCACCCAAACTGAAATTTTGGTCCTTTAATTCTATCTGCATCTGCATGGATGACCAGCTTTATGTACAATGCGTGCGCAATAAAAATATAATTAATGGTATAGGTGTGTTTTACGTTGCGTACTGTTCTTATTCTTAATTATAGCAAAACCTGATCCCACTCAGGCTGTCAGACATGGGTGGTAATTTATTTATTCATAATGTAGATATCTTTCATAAATAATACGTTTAAATTAGGTTTTACGATTCTTTTTTTGCATTCTTGAAAGAAAGGAAATAACAATTTTTGTCTAGAAATCTCCAAAAACGGCTTTTGATCGAATAAACTTGTAATACTGGTACTGTTCTGGACACAATCGTGTAAAATAGCCTTCAAAGTGTAAGAAGTTTTGCTTCCTTCCTATTTGCTTCTCCCTGACTGTAGTAGGTTTTTGCTGGCACTTGCGAAGCGCAGGGAAAACTCGTACTTTTGTGCGCATTCTTGTAGCCATGACGAGCTGTGTTGGAGGTGGCCTTCCATGAGGAGCGCAACCAAGGAAGTTATGAGCTGTGAAAAACTCTAGCGTGTGCATGTCAGCGACAGAGTAATGACAAAATTACGAGTGTGAGACCACTAATTTATTGAGCCTCTGTGAGACGTGTGGCAGAAGAAAACTATGAATCTTTTAGACAAACAGATAACTTTAAAAAGTGCGTATCTTGGAAGTATCTATTAATCTAAAAGTGCCTGTTTATGGAGTCATTTAAAACAAAGTTCAAAATTATCGTTTCATAAATGTCTTTAATATCGTGCAGGCAGATTATGAGCTATAAAAATGTTAACTTGTAGCATAATTCATTATTTGAGTACCATGTTTTAGCACCATCTTAGAGACCTTTCATCTGCAAATAATCCGTCATCTATGTAAATACCTTTCACCACCGTTATGACGCATAAAGGCGAGAAAATATAAACATGCTACAAAACAGGGAAGTGTCTTTTCTATATCGACAATGGGAAATAGAGTTCGTGGTAACTTTCTTAATTATTTCATTGAACAAACTATTCGCTCAAAAGTTCTCGTAAACATATAAAAATTATGGTTTTGGAATATCCTGCTTTTTTCTTATATTTCGTCAGCTAACCGAACGGAAATACCATTTATTGGTACGGTAAACAATTTATTCCTTGAGTGTACAAAAGTCTAATTCCTTATGTCTTTAGTAGTAACACGTTTTTGTTTCAAACACTGGTGACATATCATTGGCTTTTGTATATTTGTAATGAGAATTCTGTGAATCTATCGTGCTTCTCTCGAGGAAAGGCTTTAGGGTGTATGTAAAATGGCTTACATCAACGAACTTAATTCATATTACATATTTAGCGACAACCTTGTGCTAACACACTCAAATATATTATTCCAGGAACACAAGAGACAGTACAACTGCTGTACGTGCATGTGTTACACAATAGGATAGCATGACGTTGTACACGTTTCTCGATGCGGTTACAAGTTTGCTTGTTTCTGCAGTTGTCCTTGATGCAATTTAGTGACCCACCGCACGAGCAGCAGTGACCCTCAGCACGACGAGACTCTCTACGTGTCCTCGCTTATTAAAATTCTTCCACACGCTTCTATTGTTTCCGTCACGCAGACGGCTCTGCTCTTGTGCCGTTCCTCTTTGTGCTGAGCTGTCGATTGTGTTAGCACGGTGTTGCTTATGAAATTATTTGTTCTTCCACTACTGCTGTCAGAGCTCTGCCATTGGTGTGAAGTACAAAAATTTCCTGGTCTCCTGTTGTTCGTGGTCTTTCTCCAACTTTTTAAACCCGTTTGTAATCCGTTTTTATTCGATTAATTTACTGAGCGAATCTGTACCATACGTGGATATTGACGATGATTGATATTAGATGGAAGTACAGTTCGTAGTAATTTTTTTTTATATTACCGCGAAAACGTTTTAATCCATTTTCATTTTGCTGTTAATACTATTGTTCTACTAATGGAAAACTATTCACCTAACAACTTTTTCTCACGAAGCGATTCTTCATTTATTTGTTACTACTATTTTTATCTTCGTTTTCTCCGGGTGTTAAGAGTTACGTAATATTCATTTTATTCCATTGAAATTTCAACCAATTTTTGCATGCTTATCTCACATTTAATGATCTCGTTCATTTCGTATTCAACTAACATTAATAAAAACATTACTCCTCTTATTTGGCTTCATTTCACTTGGAAGTATAGCGTGCACGGTCTCTCGTGCGTGCGATGTCATGGGAGAATTGATTTGTACGCGTTGACGTGGCAAAAATTTCTTGCATATGTGGGTGAATGCGTTAGCCTTGTGCGTACGTCATGCACGCGTTACGATACGCATCTTTGCGTCGAGCTGTCGTTGGTAAATCTTCGTAGTTATTGTCTTATGTTGTTTTTTACTCATGCCCAGCCGATGCATGTAGCAGTAATTTCTACACGCACAAGGAACTTCTAGCGAAATACTTTAAAAACTAAAGTGCAGCTTCCTAGGCCGTTCCGAGATATGTCTGATCATACGTCGAAAGTGTTTGACCAGCATGACGCATTTTTTGCTGCATTGTTGGCGGGTGCAAATTGTCGTTTTGATTCATAGCTGGCACGCCAGTCATGCCTTCTATTATGTGACGAGATTTTGTGTTTAAATAAAAGTTTTCGCTCAACATTTGTTAATTTTTGTCTTGAGATTGATTTCGTATCAGTGTGTAGTAACGCTGCTGTGTACGATTAAAAGGATGCACGTGTTCTTAAAGTTTAGTTGAATGTGCTACGTTTGAAGTGCCCTTTAAAATTTTTGCGCATGAAAGTCTTACGCGTTTGACACGATCGAGGAAAGTTTTCGTTGGAAGGGAAAATTTTCAGTATTATTAAATTTTCAAATAACGTGAGTGTCGTAGTACGTATTCACTGTATTTTTTGAGTATTTCTCATTTCGTTGTGAAAACTGAGCATTTCGCGAATAAAAATTATACAGGCTTGGCTAATAGTGTCTGATTCGTATTGATAGTCTCGAATTGATGAAGTTGCACTCATCAAAATGCTGCATAATGGCTTCTATAACTAATTTTCATAGTCGAATAAAACTGCTTTTAAATGCTGAAACAGTAATTTTTCTTTGTCGTGATCTTTGTAGTTTCTCCTTGCTAGATATTTGCGTGACGACAACTTGAAAACAATCAATGTCCATGCATTGAATCGTCTTGTGTGAGAGGAAGCTGTCTAGCACGGAGCATGAGAGGCTTCAGGACCTCGCTGAACAAACACGCGGCCACTCCCGTGGGTGTCCTTAACGGCCGCCTTTTGTTTCTTCGCTGGCGCTCCTTTATTACTGCACTAAAGCCTTCTCTTCCCTCTACTTACTAGTAAACCTGCCCCGAACTTTACCTCGAGACTGTACCTCAGTTGGGTTGCGGGTGTCAAGTCGTATAAATTGATTAGGTCATTTTAATCTTTTTGGATGTTTCGACTGAAGTAATCGAAGTTCTAAAGATTTACACTGCGTGAGCAGGTAGCTCATAACTTAATTTACAAGGCATTGGGTGATGGGGAAAAAGTGTCTTCGGGGTTCTTTCCATATGAAATGAAGCAAAGCAGCCATTCCGTATGTTCATTCAGCTCACTAGCTTTCGTACGATATCTGACCTCTCATTTAACTTCTTTACCTACATTTTTGTCCTAGTGTCGCCCATCCTTGACAAAATATAGTACTTTGGTGTTACCTGGTGTTTCCAAGTATTCATTTCCCTGGGTCTCGTGTAATGACGCCTCTCACACGTACGCGTCACAAGTTTTGTATTTACTGCCCTCGTTATGTTTTTATTTGTAAAACAATTATTTTCTAGTAATTTGCGACAGATATTGAGTGACCGATAATTTCGTGTTTTTTCATGTTATTTTTCGTTTCTTAATAAGAGTTAACTAAAATGTGCTGCGCATTGTTTTTATTTTAAAACTTATGAGAGACCGTGTATTTAGTACCTCAAACGACGTTCTTTGTCTACGTGTGCGTCTGATCAACTAGCAACGCCGATTATATTTAATTTTTTGCATAAAAACATGGTTGAGGTAATTCTGACATCCGTAATTGAATCTTCTCTAAGTATTGTAATATTTTTCTTGAGTTGCTCCAACGGATATGTAAGAGCACGAACTACAGCAACTTGTTGTTCAGGAAACAGCTCTTGTGAGCGAGCATTTGATGTTCCATCGAGATAATTACTCTTATAACGGAGAACCTTGATTAGCTTTTGTACCGCTTCATGATATGTTGGTAAAATTTCAATTTTGTGCGTGTAATAACTTGTAACTATGAATTCAAACTGAAGTTTTGTGTGACACCAATACACAAATTTTTGTTTCGAAATTTAATTAAGTAAACAGATATATTGCTGTCTAAAATTTCTGAATTGCCATTCATGTAAATGACAATGGTCGCTCAAAATTAAATTTGACTTACTACTGCAGAAATAAACCGATTAAGAGAGGAATTTCTCCCATATCCCGCTTTCCACATTAGCTTCTCATGATCGCTTGGGAGTTGTGTGTAGATGCTCTACGCCAATCATAATTCTATCGCCCCAAAATAGTTTGAATTCCAAGTCAAACAACTTCATCGAGTTCACCTAATTGTGCAATGTCGACGATGGACGATGGCCGTCCGAAGTCTTGACGGATAACTAAAAATTTTTTGTTCTAGCGTCGCACTGAAACATTTCTTGGTTCAAATTTGACACTTCGAGATGCATGTAAATCAATTTATAAATGAATTGAGTTTGGTAAATCTCATCGACGGCCAGTGTATTCATAAAGCAATAGAGAATGGGAACTTCATTTTACGTTTTTTTGATGGTCTCAAAATGCATTTCTTTGCGTGAAGGCATTCAGCTCGGTGTCTGGTGATGATTGCATCTCTGAAAAGTAACTGAGAAATATCACAATCGTTTGGTGGGTTAATTTAGTATTCCTCTAATGTAACAGTTTCTAAATCCTTTTATGCACTTATTTCTTGTTTTTAATTCACCACTGCGGGTTCGTTCATAAAAAGCAGGAAAAACGGTGATCTATTTTTTCGTAGTCATAGCTCTTGAAAAACGTACTAGTGTGACAAGAGTGATGAGTTTGTCCATGGAATTCGTATACGTTAGAGTGTGGAACTTGTATCGTCCATTATCATTTCAATCTGATCCTCTAAATATCGTATAAATTTAATTGTTTTATTACAATTGTGTGATAATAACTGTCTTCATTGGTAAAAAACCTAGTTCTGAATCTCGGTTCCGATTTTGGGCGTTTCCAGCATTACGACCTATTTGGGTTGTCTCCATGGTAATTTACCACAGTAACTTATCTAAAACTTCAAGAATGACCAAATTTTAGATCCTGAATAATAGACCCGTTCTGTAGTAAACAGTTCTACACATTGTAAATAGCAGGCTCATAGTTTGCAAACGACATTACAATAATTACGTTGTTGTTCGACCAAATTTCATGTGTATGGAGTTCAAGAAAATTAGCTTTTAAACTCATTTTACATTTTTTTTCAGTTAGATCAGTTAATGTTAAAAAACAATTGTTTTTACATTTCCACTAGTTTAGAAATTCGGATAATGCTTGAAGCAGGGAAATCGGGAAGATTTCGTGATATTCCTATTTTTATTCATTTTTACTTTGAAACACTTTATTTGCAGAGGTTGGGGGTTTGTAATGTATCTTGCGCGATAATCTCCATCTCTTCAGTCTGCTTTTTTGAGACGTGTTCACAGGAACCAGTGCAATTACTCGGTTACCCCTTCAGCGCATAACGGTTCCTGCTCAAACGCTGCCTACATCTGGAATTGTATTCGAATTGGGAGCACTCTTCCTTCCCTGCCCCCTCGGTTTGTCTTCATTCTGGGCACATTTGGGGTCGCAACTCAGCTGTTTCCGTTACGTGTGCAGCTCCCTGAGGGTGTAGTCGGCCTACCTACCTACCTACGCACGCCTCTGCTCATATTATCTATGGCCTATATGACCCTTAATGGATACGTTTCTTTAAACTGCATCGAACATTCCCTTGCGCTGCTACAAAGACTACTGAGCACCATGCTTTGCATGTTACATCCATCTAGATACTGCGCAGCCAAATGCATGGAGAACTTTCATGTGTTTTTAGTACGAGTACGAGAAAGTGCATTGTACTGATGTATTGTTGATTCTATCTACGTATCTTCATTTGGCTGCTGTGACTAAACAAGGAATATAATAATGATTATATTTACGCGTCGATTACGTGTTGGTGTAGATGTGGGCCACTCTACATTATTCAAGACCGCAATTTTGAAAACCGTAGGCAACGTGTTAATACTAATCTTAATTTGTGTATACCCTGTAATTTGACTGTAACTGGAATGGACCATATGAAGTACATTTACGATTGCGTTGAACAAGCGCGCTTCTATTGTAATTTCAAGATCCATAAGGCATCTTGCTTAGTCACACAAGAAAGTACTTAACATTTAATTTGATTCTTTTCTGAATTCGACGCACCAGACGGTTTGTAAAGCCTTGCACAGATGCATCCTCTAAAATCTTTAGTAGCTGTGGCGTAAATGGACTGACCTTCATTTTCTCATTATTTGCAATCACCATTTGCTAGCTTCGATTTGGTGTTAAATTCATTTAATAAATCATCTTCTCTTGCTGTTCTTGACACCGTCAAACTCGCTACTTGATACATTAGGATGAATCAAAATTGGCCTGGCACACAGTTCAGCGTTTCCAACTAATATAGTAATTCATTAATTTTTTTCCAAATTGAGTGGAACTCGCGGAAATTTTTTTACTGTGATGTAGAACAAGCGCTATGCAAATGGAAATGTTTACCGATATTTGTGAATATTGTTTTAGAAACTAACCTTCTGAACGATTCTTGTTTTCATGATCGAACTTGTAACCTTTTATCTGCGGAGGGAAATGTCTTTGCCAATGTGTACGAAATACTGCAGTGGTTTCCATTTCTGCAGGTTTTTCTGCACTGTCGTAACTTGACGGTAGCATGTGGACTCATTTAACGTATCGGAAAATTTCTCCAATATTTCATCTCTGGGGCTCAGTGTAATGAGGGCGTCTAATGGCGTCTTCCGCGTTTCTTTTGCGTGACCTAGCAATTGTGGGGTGTCCCAAAACCTGACCCCGTTCTCTATATTAATTGTATTGTACATTGGTCTTTGTAACACGTATTTGACGTTCGTTCTGAAGTATTTTGAGCTGTAGTAACTTAGAAAAATGATTGAAAATGAAGACTTTGAGCACAAGAGTAGATATCAGTTCCCAAGGAAACTTAACGAACGTTTATTTCGGAATTATTCCTGGACCTGGATTTTTGCAAAAGTAATGGGTCTGAAGAACATTATGGATGTTTGCAAGTGTTTGTATCTGAGGTGTGCAAGTGTTGTCTGACTCACTTTGGTGCAACTTCCTTCAATGACTACGAATGAAAGCTTCTCGCGCAACTTGACGCTTTGTCTGAAAGGTAGTAGCAAGAATGCTTGACTTTCTGCTGGGTTATTATTTATTGATGAACTATTAGTGTAGATGAAATTTGTATTGCCTTTAATGTTATATACTTGAAGCATGTTCGAGATTTTGCTTCGGGGATGGTTTCAGAAGAAAAATATTCCCCGCTGTTTCGTGTTAGAATGCTGTTCTGTGTGAAGTTTTTTGTACGGTGCCTTTTCTAGAATTTTGTTGGGAAAGTGTGGCTTTATTGTGAATTGGGTTTATTAACATACATGGGCTAAGTAAGTATATTTTTCCCTTTAATTATTTGTTTATTTGTAGTATTAGATGATGTGTTGTACCATACGAAAATCATTTGCGAGCACTTTTCAACCTCTCCAGTCACATACATCGTGAACTTAGTTGCAGTTTCACCGCCAATCCTGTATCTTGAAGTTAAACCTTAATTTCTCGTGTTTGGCGAGTTCATTTTGCCTTATTTAGGTAACATTTTTACGAAACTTCAAAGTCTGTACTACAATAAGTTCAGTGATCGCGGCGTTCATTAACGCTGCAGTTTTTGTATTACACTGCGCAATAAAATTCATATTTATCACGTGCATAAGTAGTATTTTACAGCACTTACTGTGCACTAGAGTTCACTCCCGCACCGCCGGATATTGTGCCGATAAGACTTCTCTCTTCTCCAACTCGTGTATTGATTCTCTCTGTTGTTGCTGGCTCCTTACATTAACGTATGTAAGAATCCCGCCTCAACATTCTTTGTTAAAGCTCGAATTATCTCATTCAAGTTGAAATCTTACAGTGTGTAAACATGTTTTGTACTTTTTTACGTTGAGTTGGCATTCCTTTTCTTATTCTGGTATCGACTAACGCATGTATGGTGATGACTAAATTCTACAGCCTGTAATGATTATGCCTGCATATTACCGTCTACCATTTTTGAGCGCCGACATTACTCATTTTGACTATTACTATTGCTAAGTACGTCAGTTTTGAGAGTTTGAGTGAGCATTTTTACCACGATCGATGTCGTTGCATTGGAGAACGCGGCATGGTGATGCAACGTAGTTTCGCCTGGAGTTCTGTTGCGCACCTTATGGAGAGAGTGAAGTAGTCGCTGAAGAGATAGTGAACTGAGTTCCTGTATTTCTCTAGAAAGCTTGCTTGAGGTGGGTCGTGGTGTTCTGAGTAATCATCCGAGTGTATGCTACAATTTTATTAATTTTTAAAACTGAACTTAAAAGTGATCTATTTGATGACTGAAAATGGATATTAATTTAGATGCTGTACTTCGTTGAAAATTCTGTTTGAAGCGCTGTAATTTTTAATTCATAAACAGTTTGTAACCTTTTAGCATTAACTTAATGCTAAAAGGTTACAAACTTAATGTAACTTAATGGCGTCTGAAGTTATTTGAGTATTTTTAACAATTTCAATTACAACTAGATTTTAAGCATTCTTATGGTTATCATTTAAATTTTAAATTGAATAGTAATAATCTTTAATTCCTTTTAGTGTGTCACTCGTTAATTCTGTTGAAATTAACTTTTAGTGAAATACGATGATTTGATACAATTAATTTTTGTTTACCTGTTTCTGCTGTACGTGTATCAAATTGTATTCAAGTTTTTTCATAAAGCTTAATATTGAAGTGCGTGTATGGTTTAGTGTTCCGCGATACTTGTGATAGGTTTGCGAACGATATTCATCTTGTTTGAACTTTAACCCAAATTATAATAAAATCGAAAAATTTCCCAGCCAATGCTGTGTTGTATAGCGTGTCGTATAGCTTGAGAATTATGTTGTAATACATTACAGATATATTATTCATTACGCTGCAGTTCTGTATTCTGTAGCATGACATTTCTCTCGTCCTCATAGGAAATCGAATTATGTTAAGCAAATTTGAAATCTGATTAAATTTTCTTTGAATATTGCCTCCCTCTGAAAGAGGTCGATTTTCATTATTTGGGAAAGGTCAAAATTGGGTTTCTGCGCACGGCAACTTTCTCGATACCTCGTTGTGATCAGAGCTCTGCTGAAGCGTTCGCTCGCTGCTTCGGAACGCCACTCCCTGCATTGTGTGTTCCACCTTAAAGTGGACGAAGCTCAGTTTGTGCTCGAGATTTTAGTGCTCTTCGTTCGAATGCATGGGAGTGTTGGTGCCTGTGGAATCTTGTTCAAAAGTTTTTGGTCTTCATGATTTTGAACAACTGATACTTTGAGATTTGCTAAGTAGTAATTATGTGCAATAATATTAAAGTTCATTATAATATTTTTATAATGTGGAAATTTACGTATGTTTTGAAAGAAATGTATAAAACTTATATACATTGAGACTATATAGTTTGTAGCTTCTGATGTCCAACACAAAATGCTCTCAAAAGTTCTTCATATACTTCCTCAAGGTTTTGCTAACGTGAAAAGTTTTCCATTCTATAATTTACTGGCACTCCAGTTAAAATGGTTGCACACTCATAAAAACAGTCGCAGAAGTCCAAACTGTTATATTGAACTCAACTAATGCCTGCACCTCTTGTTAGTGGCACAGAATTTGAGTTCTGACGATTTGTTTGGTTATGGAAAGAATGAAAGAATTAAATTATCGTTCAATTAATGTAAAACAACAGATCCTTTGTGCTGTTTTGAATTTTTTGTGTAGATTGTTTGATATCATACAAATTAAACTGGAGGGTTTCGGTGAAGTAAAAAAGAGTTTGCGAATGAATGTTAATGTATTCGTAATGTATTTTCATTACGCATTTTATACCTCCATTGATTTCATATCTTGCATCAACACGATAGATGTTTGCTTACTAATGCACAAAAAACAATTGTTCATGACCATCACCAACTAAACAATCTATTCACGTGCAAAGACTCTATACTTTTAGATTTCTCATCCGGATAATTGTCAATATAAAGATACGAGTCCTCTATTTTTTCAACCGACATCATATTCTGATTTCTTTTGTAGTTTGTTTGCTCTGATATACACAATCATGCAGTTAATTTTATTTTTGCAGTATAATTATGTCAAAGAACTAAATTAAAGGTTCTTGTACTTTCATCTACAGTAGAGCATGAATCGTCTTGTGAACTTTTGCACTGAACGCCAAACTAATGGTAAGATTGAATATTCTGTCTCGTTCATGCCAGTTAGGCTCGGTCTTACGTAAAGCTATGATATAACTGGTCAAAACAAGCAAGGTTTTCCCCCCGTTATTCAATTAAAACGCATGTATGAATCATCGAAACATTTTGGGACTTTTTTATTTCATATTATAGCTTGTTATTAGTTATGGTGTTTCTTCTTAGAAATCATATTTCTTCTGTTAAATTATCGTCTTGAGTTGTCAAACGTTATAGTCTGCTGTCGCACTCAATTTCTGTGTGATCTCCGTGAACGGAACCTGTTCTCTGTGAGGAAGCATATCACTTTCTGAAGCCTCGCCTCCAGCATGACGCGCTATGTGTCATGAACTCGTGAGGAGTGACTGAGCCACTCCTTGTGACGCGTCCTGCTGCGTTTTCCAGGTGCGGCAAGCATTGCTTTGTCTTACGAGAACACTTCCTTCCTTTGACCGAGGCTAAGAGGTATTCTAAACTTTTTAAATGCCGATTTTGGTCAACAAAAATTTAGGTTGGTGTTTGGGATAAGCTATGTGAAGGAGTTAACATTGGCTGGGCTTTACCATGATTTATTCAATAGATTTAATGCTGGTATCCTATATCGCACGTGTGTAGTTTCATGAAAACTTACTCCACACTTGTGGTTGCTCGTGCCCTGCACTTTGTATGAACACTTATCCACTTATGAGGCATACTTTTCTTACAATTGACCACTATTTTGGTTGGTATGGGAAGTTTCCTCGTAAGTTAAGAGTCTATGGATGATCAGTTATCTAAGGAAAGGAGTGGAGTATTGTTCATTGAAAATTTCTGATAGGTTTCGGGAAAGCACAATTTTTCTAGAGACGAACGGAATCATAGCTCCGTGTCTGGCTTCCAACAATGCGCTTCACAACCCAGTTATAATTACAATGAATCGTTAAAAAATTCTCGTGGCATGAAATGAGTACGTCTTCTTTATACGGTTCTGCTGAAAAGTATTGCATATAAAAGAGTGTGTATTTATTTCCTGTCGTGCTTATGTTAAAAAATTTTGTGATTAACTCGGAATTTCCTAGTTTGTAAGGGTTATCCCTGAAATAATAAATTTTCTCTGACATTGAAGATAGAAAACTAAATTTTCTTGGGAGAAACATCTTCAATCGACGCTTAGCTTAAAAGCTGCTTGTTCGTTTCTCCCAGAATTTTCTCACGTTTTTCACTCAGCGTGGTCAACTCTTGTATTCATCAGTCATTTAATATCCATTTATGGTGCTAATTAGTTTCAGAAATGTGTTCACATGAGAGTTCAAGGGCGAGTTTGAGATAAACCATAACACCGCTAGCTTGCATACTCAAGTCCCTTAAACTATGCGTTTATTTAATCTCCACTCATAGTGAGCACAATTGATCGGTTTTGTCTAGTCCTAGTCCGAGTTAGAATGAAATAATACTGGATTCCATTAACTTGAATGATCGTTGCGAAGTTACTCTTGACTCAAATTCATGGTTGTCTTACGTTCACCCGGAACTTCGAATCAAGCCCTCAACATGAAATGCCAAGACAGGGTCCGGCAACACGACTTCCTTTTTTCAAAGGAAGTTCCTTTCAAAAAAGGAAGTTATGTTGCCATACCCTGTATTACATTCACTCGATGCCTCTGGATCTGTTCTTTCTCTTATGCTCAAATATTAGTGCTGATATAAAACTTGCGTCTAAACAGGCGAGCTCGTTTGTTCTACAGCGACGGTAGATTCATCTGTACATTCCATGTTGCTGCTCTACAGAATGACTTCCACGAAAATTTCCTATTCACTTCAGTTTGTGCTGATCTTGGTTGAGCAGTTTCATTCACCTTAGGTTCAGAGGAAGTTGTTCTTTCCAATCGGTTCCACACTGCTGACTCACGTGAATTACTTCAACGAGAATTTAATGTTTGTCATAGTTACTATATTTTATACCCTGTATTTTCTTGTTGAAAGTAGGAAGTGTTAGCTTTTAAGTTTGAATTGTAGCAATTTTATCCTAGTTTTTCAACATTAAAAAACACTGACTCTTCAGCGCTCTAAGTATGCTCTAGTTATGTTATTGTACGAAGATGCTTTTAGAAAAAACATTTTGTTTCTGTCACGCGATGTACATAGATGGGGTTGTCTACATCGTGAGAATCGTGTTAGGTGTTGGGCACATGGTCTGGTTAAGAAAGCTATTGCTTTGGAAATGCGAGAAAGTGTACTTGAGGTAGAGTGAGAGAATATTGGTAGTTTTAGTTATCCTTGGATTTTTAATTTCGTGCTGGTGGATTTTATGAGTTCTGCTGGTAAAATATAATACATGGATTATTCATCCGTTGCTAACAGTTCTGCTGTGGATCATGGTTCTGGGGTTGTGAGCAAGGTACTTTTTTATGGTTCTTCGAAAATTTTATTTATTTACGCTAAATAGACAACATCATCAAGCATTTCCCGTTTGTGATGACGTGCCTAAGCGTAAGGAAAGTTCTGAAACAAATGCTTAGAAGTTATAGATTTATTTCGTTCAGGTTTTTACAAGGCAAAAAAACCTACGCTTTATAAGTAGTAGTAAGGTCGTAACAATGGGGAAATAATTGATTAGGTGATTGAAATGATAGTGTCACAGATTTTTTATCTTTCTCAGAAAGTGGTTGATCATCTGCGAGGGACGTATTGGAATCTAAGTAACCTGCCTTTTGTTGAACTTTATCGTTTAGTAGCTTTAATTGTTTGCATTCTATGATGCTTAAGCAGCAACCATTTTATTGTGAAAGAAAATTGCAAGTGTATCTCAAGCATCCTCTTAAAGTGCCTAGCAATGATGAAGAGTTGAAGTCCTCGAAACTTCTGTTCTCATGCTATACGAGGCCATTGTTTTAGGCTGGTGATCTGCATTCATGGGACAGTGAGCATTTCATGACCTTTTGACTAGTAAAAGACATCACAAAACTCGGGAATTGCTCAAATATTTACACTGTCTGTCCTGCCTATGGCTAACAATTGCGTGGCCGTCTGCCGTGGAACCTTCCGGCGTTGTTAGTACAAGTCACATTTCTCCCAAACTTTTCAAATGCTCAAACTCTACTTTTAATTTACTTATTTTTAATTCCACACTCCGCGAAGAATGGTTTAAGGAAATGAATGTTGAGCAAACGCTTGGGAAAAGTGCAATACGCACCTTGCCATAACACACGTCGTCATTTTGATATAATTTATAGGCGTTCAGGGTGTCTCTGGAGATATTCATTTGCTAGGACGCAGGAACATTTAATTCAAACCTTTCTCGTAAATTTGTTGTAAATGAAAGCAGGCCTCATTCATTGAAAAAAAATTGTATTGAAAAATATTTATATACAGCGTTTTAGGGAAAAATTGCTTACGGTTTCTAACATTTTTTTCTAAATGTTTGACCGTATAAAATAAAATATTAGGATTACATCTTTATTCATCACGTTTACTTCATTGATTATATGATAATTTGAGTGTTTATCCTCGTATTATATAGGTTGAAAAAGTTAGAAAGAATTGGGATAAAATTCTAAATTATTAATGGCAAATACCGTATTCCTTTAATTGTTTTCTATAATTTATCGCAATATGCAATGAACCTGTTTCTTCATATTTATGTATTTACGACGGTGACATCAGTGCTCGAGTTGCGAACAATAATGATGATTAAGAGAGTCATGTTAAAGGGAGAACCGAACTTTAAAATGGTTGAGGGCATCGGAAAGTGGTAAAAATTGGCAAACTTTAATGTAATCAATGCGACATGAAATATTTGAATCTTGAAGCTGTGTGACGTACGATGTATGAATAATGTAGTAATGATACACTAAAAATTGTTTATGGAGTTAGTTTTTACCTGCTTTAGCCCATTTAATTCGTGATTTATTTCATGTCATTAACTTTTTTGTTGGTCGAGAGAGTTCTATCAATTAAGGCAGTTATTGAAGTTACATTCATACTATTTTCGTGTTCTGTAGTCGACAGTTTTGTCTTATAATGATGTCGTTGCAAATGTTTGTCTATCGATGAAACTGCTGAAAAAATTAAGCTTCTAAACGATTTTTTCAACAGAAATCAGTCGTGTGTTCAAATTTTCACGAATCCGAGTTTTACTTGAGGTATCGCAAACTTCTCTAGTTTTAAACTTTCATAATTTTCCTGTCAAAATCGTCGTAGGTGTGCATTCAATTCTGTTCAAAATGTTATGGTAACTTTTCTTGCCTATTTTAATTTTCTTTTGCATTTGCGCTTTTGTGATTGTTTCAAAAATTTTAGGAGTTCAATGTGTTAAGAATTTGATATTGTTTTGAAGCTCACCATTGTGCTCTTGTAGTGGAAATAGGTAGTGAAGTAGAAAGAATGAAAAAATATCAAAGAGAATAAAGAGTATGAGGTATGGTCTCATATTATATGCTAGTAGAATTTTTTACTCGCACTGATTATCTCCTGTATTTCCCGCAAACATTTTTGAAATACGAAAATCTCTTCATATCGTTATGAAATGAAAGTTACTTGACGTAAAATCATGCAAGAGTATTCTATTAAAAGCATGAAAGATGCACGTTTGGTTGAGTTTAACTCGTTTTATGCCAGATGGTACGGCTCTTCTTTTGAAACTTTAAAATCTGTCGTTCTATCCTCTAGCTTTATTCACTCAATATTCTGTTGCAATTATAACATATTCTTTAAAGTTTATCGTGTGGACTTAACAGTACAGGGTGTCCATAAAGTCTCTTATATAAGTCTTTCATAAAGTCTCAACAGCACCTCATTCACGAACAGGATCCCTGAAACACACAAATGCAAAATGTAATTAAATACTTTAATTGACCCTAAATACAATATAACAAATCTGAATAAAATATCTTATCAATTGCATTGCATCATTCTTATCAATTGGAATGGTAAAGATAGTTTATGGACACTCTGTACTACTTGAACTTTAATTTTACGTTCTTCGGTGCAGGTTTAAACATAGCGATATCTAATCTGTTACACTTCTTGACATTTTCTAACTTTAATTGTGCGTTTTAGCCCGCGTCCTCGAAGTGATTCACGAATTGCGTTTTCCGGATTCAGAAAGAAAGGGGATTTCAAGGCATTCTTTGAAACATGTTGAGATGTGGTACAAAGTATGTGGTACACGGTCTCAATACACAAGACCAACATCAGTGCAATACATGAACACTGAACAATATTGCTATGGCGACAAAGATGCGGTAAAGCGATGGTTTACGTGATAGTAATATTCTATGAATTTTAAAAATTCCGCATGCTCTCCTTGGCGTATCTGCCTTTTAGCTTGAATGCTGTTCTTGTGTGGGCTTCAGGAGGTTTTTTAATGTAATCCTAACTGGAAATCGACCGGAACTTCAGCGGAAAAGTTTTGAGTTTACTTCAGTATCACGAGCTCCTGATCTACATATCTCATGCAATATATCGTTCTATTTTGAATCCATTGTCAGCAACTGTATGAGTGCATAAAGTGGCCTATTTCAGGTTGTTTGTATGAAGATCCTTGTGCAGTTTACTTTAGAGGGTAATATCGAGCTATATGTAGATCTGTTGATTTGGATCCAAAGAATTTTATTATTTGTAATCTGAGCGATAACTATCAGGAAATCTTAAGTCTGTCCGATTCTTCGGAATAGTCGAGTGGATAGGGCATGCCTCTGTCCTTCACGTAGCTATTCCAATTCCTCACCTCGGATATCAATGTTTTTTCCGGATGAGGCCTTTTGATTCTTTTTGATTTCGCCAAGACCTTGCTGATTTTATTTGTATTTCTCTTCCTGAAACCTGTATTTAGATTAGAATAGAACATGGCTACACGAACGAATCAGTGCACCGTTCTTGGATTGCTACCCATAAGTCCCATGCTGTCAGACATCTGCATGGATTCTTGCTCAAGCGCTGGAACGATATTTTTCGTCACAGGTAGTAGCCATTTCTGATTCGTAAGGTTATCTGTCGGGGGTGATATTGAAAAAACTTATCAGTTAGAAAATATAGCAGCCAGCAGCCGTGTAAAGAAATCAAATTAAAAAACGTACTGTGTATTAGTGTTTCAATAATATGAATTTTAATTAACACTTTTTCGGGTGATACACATGCAGGTCTGTGAATACATAATGAATGCGATTAAGATGTCATATGTTGAATGGCTGTGGTTCATACGTGAAACATTGCCTGCCGATCGATTCTCATCCACTTGCTGGCTCCTGTCTAATTTGCTGAGCCTCTTTATTATTATTATGAGACTTGCATTGATTTAACCGATCAATACCTAGGGATCTCGAGGGCAATAAACTATTCCGTGCGTTGTTTCGTTATGGTAGCAGTAAATGTTCTTTATGTCTTCTCGTACCGTACTTAAAGTGTACCGACTTACGACACAAGGGCTCCTGCAATATATTTTTTTCTTTGTTTTTGAAAGCTTTGTTTTTCTGCTATAAACTTACAGCTAAATTACCGTGTACACGACGTTTTCTCATAAAAGCATCTAGATATTAACAATGTGCAATGATAGTGGTTTATTTTATTTATATATTTCCCGGTTCAGGTGCCTTAGCTGGTAAAACTTCTGTATCGCTGATATATCTCAAATAACTGATAATAGTAATTACTCCAAGCTGGAACGTATGTTTTTAATGGTATATTTTTTTTACAAAAGACGCGATAAAGACGTACTAAAAAGTTCCATACTAATTTATATTGATTGGTTCAGCCACCTGAGGAACTGCAGTAGTTTCACTGAATTTTGCGGTATTTTTCATCAGTCTAACAGCTCTTTACTTTCTTCCGTTACCAATAGATTCATTCTTGTATTATTCTGAAGTTGGACGTAGGTGAGAATGTGCAGTAATTAAATTAAATTTTAGTGAGGCATTCAGATTTCCGATAATGAATTGTAAGTTTATTCCGTTCAAAGAAATAACAAACCAAGCTAGAATTACTTAAGTTTCGTTCCCATCCTCAGAGACCTGTACGATTTTTGAATCTTCTTAAGAAGTATTTCCATTGTACCTCGTTCTAAAAACATTAGTGAAAATTCGCTGTGCAAGAATCCTGTTTTAGTTTTGTCTGAATATCCTACGTGGAGCACTGAAAACTTGCAGTCATGTCCCCTCTAGTTAGTGTTCGCATTGTAAACATTTGTTCACATAAGTTTTACTACAATAATATAAAGAGTAAATTGTTTATTAATGTACGTAAGGGCGGGGTAGCGTAATGATAATACTAATAGTAATAGCAAATTTGAGTAATGACCGTGCACGTTAACTCTTAGCATCACTGTCTTGTACTAGTTCTGTTTCACTAGACGTCCAAGCTCCCGAGCTTGCGGTCTCAAAGTTTTGAATTTGAATTCTATGAAAAATAATTTTTGCTCATCCAAGTTCTGCAAAGGTAGTTGTCATGTCCTCATCGTGCGTAAATGATGACTTGTTCACTCTAGTATTGTTTACTCCTAACCATGCCCCTATTTACCCCTATACAAAAACACTTCTAAGAGCTTTCTAATGCATTTCTTGATATTCTGAGCTCATCAGCTCCAATAATGCCTTACTAATCGTACAGGAGATTTTATTTTGATTTACCACTAGCGTGGCACCGGAAGAAAATTATGCACAGTTTATGTTTGGATTTCACTTAAGCTGAATTTTTAAAGCTAGCTGGATGTACCTAATGCGAATGGAGAGTTTGGTGGGAGCGTAGGGCCAGGTGTCCTGTGAATGGCAGCCGTGAATAAAGCTGTTAGGCTCCATGAGACCTGTGAAATGGAGCATCACTGGCAAACTCACACATGCAGCATATAGAGTTGTACCATGTCTCACACATGGTACAACTCTGTCACACTTGTTCGCTGCCTGCAACACATGCATGCTGCTGCGCTCATCCTACTTGCTCAAGTATTCCCTTTTTCTTTTAACGCACTCGCCTCTTTCCAGTGAATGAGATTTATTTCCTTACGATGTACGAGGTTCTTATTTTTCTTTTTCTCTTGAGTGATTGTCTGTTTGAGTGGACGTTTTGTTTCTCACTAGAAATGTTCTTAAATCTGTGTTCTTTTCTCCTTCTTACGACAGTTTTTCTTTTCTTTTATTTCTTTGAGGATGTTCATCGGTTAATTGCATGTTTTGAACTCTTAATGTTGGCGAGTACTTTTTTGGGACGACAGACCGCTTGACTTGCATGTCATTATTTTTTTGCTAATGACTATTTTTACTAGTGATGTTCAGGGAGCGTTTTGACATTGTTTGTTCAGCAGAATTTGTTGCTGAGCCAACGGTTTATAAGGGTTTTGTCCACAAAACCCTCAAAATATCGACAGTTTAAAGAGGGTGTTATGAGCTCTTTCCAGAGGAGCTGATAGTGTCTGTTCTCGTCAGCATGCCTTAGATATTTCGTGCTCACAGGTGTGCCTTCTCACCGCGGACTCGACAGTGTTCTTCATCGGAGATAGTTGTGGGCATACTTTTTTTGAGAACAGAACTTTGGCCTTTTTTAATTAATTTTCCCTTTCCATCTTTCGTTGAAGCGACTTGCATACTCTGCAATTATTTTCTCGTTTTACAGTGTCTACCACATTCTTCAAATAATCGTCCATCTGTGGTATTCAATACTTCTGTTGCAAAGTCATTTGGTTGGTGCCTTGTATAATTTATAGTTTACTCTTTTTCTCTAGGTTCATGTTTTCATGCGTAAAACTTCAATTTTTCTATTACAATGCTGCCTACGACCGTGTATGACTAGAAGCGTCAGCGTCCGACGTTGCCCTTTTACAGCAGAAGTTTTTGAGTACCGATACATGTCATCACTGATTTCTGTCTTCAATTTGTAAATGGGTGGACACAAGACCATGTCGCTTGAAAGCCCGACTGATGACCGCGACGGAACAGTTATGATTATATCAGGCAGTCGAAGAATGCCTTCGTTATTAAGTACGCCTCGTGTAATTTCGTTCATGTCTATTTTAGAAAAAGGAGTTTCGATTGCCATCAAAATTTACTTGTTGGGAAGCAGTTGCTTCTGAGCTTTCATCTTCGAGATGTGTGTAGGTTTGTATTGAAAATTAACCCATGATTGAGGACGTGTGATTTCTTACCTAGCGAGTATTATGGACGGCTTTCAAAAATTTTCCTCTGGAATGTATTGCTGCATACCGTGCTCTTATTCCAGTTTACTGATTCAAAAATTAGTTATGAGTTATCGGGACGGCTATTTTTTATACTTTCAACTCGAGGAAGGAATCTGTTGCACGTCAACGTTTCTCAAGTTCAAATTGCTTCACATGCATCTCTTTCAACGCTCCATGTTGAATTCTTTTCGTGATGCATTGAATTATATCTTTCGTTACTGTGTGCGTTGTATGCTTGGACTACAGAAAGAGTGTGGTTAAAATATTTTGTTATTTATGTTGAAACTTCTGGCTTTCCCTCCGACAGGTGTATGTAAGGTTTTTCAGTTTTTCATTCAAATATACGAATATAATTATGAAGTTTTTTACTCAAATTATTCGATTTTCATCAGTCATGATGAACTTTATTTGAGTTTCGTTTTACCGTAGCTCGTGAAGCATGAAAAAAAATTTCTGTGGTGTTTGAGCCAAATAAGAGTTGCTTTTTTAAAACTCGGTTCGATAATTTTTTTTTCTTCAACGCGAGATTTATAGTTTCTTTCGATTTGATAAAAATCTAACACGATTATGATCGAGCACCTTCTGTTATTAATTAGAAACAGAGCTCTATAAAATTTGACCCTCGAGTGAGAAATTGCGAGTACAATGAAAAAGTTACATTGTATCAAGCATTTTCTGAATTATCGTGTTATGTGCAAAAATACGATGCTGGCTACTACCATATTGAGGTATTAGAAAGATATTTCTATTGATACGAGCAGCTGTGATAGTGTTCTCCAAAATATACTTACTTCTAATTGTGAAATGGACAAACCGTTTTTTTAGACAATTTTGGTTGATGTGTCTGGGTTGAAATAATGTGCTATATTGTGTGCGCTCAAGAATAATGAAGTAATGTAGATAAAGTGTCTAGCAAACACCTGATTTGCAGGTGGTGGTGCTAGCAGCTGTACCGCACAGGGCAATGTATGCTGGGCTGCTGTTGCAACACGGACATGATGAGGCTATACGGGCGGTGCTGGTTTTCTGTTCTTGGTATTGTGCGTCAAGTGTGATGTGGCTACTGGTGTTGCAATACTTGGATGGCGCCTGCAACATTAAGATGCTGCTTGTATTGAAATAACGCCGTGAGAGACTCATCTTGAGTGGTTCTGATGCTGCAACTCTGCTGTAATACGCAGGTCTCACTAATACAGTCGGGTATTATTGGCGCTAGAAATTGGAAATTAGTTCTTATGTTACTACTTTTCTGATGTCACGTAGAATGAAATTAGTAGACACACGTGAAAAAATTCACGTGTGTTGTTACTGAGCTTTTTCGTTTCATTTACCAGTGAGCGCGGGCTTTGCAAAGGAGTTTCCACATTGAAGAATGTGCCTTTGGTATCCACAAGACAATGCTTACAATACATGTGTACCCTACCGAATTCTCTTCTATCTAAATCCTTAAGAGCGTGACAGAGACAGACCAAGTAAGCAAACAAGCTAAATAACTCATTATATAGCGGGATAATGTTAAAAGAACTTAATTTAGGTTGAGTATCAGTTCAGGTGTCTATGTAGAAAAATAATATGCATAAAATAATTTCCATAGTTATTTTGACGGAGTCTCCTAAACGTTCATTAGGAAGTATAGTTAATGTGTGGAGTTTTTCATCGAACTTGCATAACTATGCACACTGCTATAAAATATATTTTACAAGGTAGGCTGAAAGTATTCATATTACTCTCTCAGCATCAAAGTTTTAAACTTAGTAACAAAATGAGAGCTTCGTTTTAGGGACATGTATTCATTAAATTTTATTATATCGATTCTTATCCCATTATAATGAGTTTAGCATGATATAAGTCATCTCTTATTGATATCTGACCTCTCTCGATATCTTTATTTCATTTTGTCGTCTGTCATTCGTGATCCAGAAACACGTTCCGACGTTGTTTACTACTTTTTTGACTTGATATAAATTGACATGTACGTGTTTATGCTTTGTGAATAGTGAATAGTTTCTTGTAAGGCATACAGCACGGCGTTCATAGTGCTGGAATTTCATCAATTGAGCATTTCCTGGCCTCCGTAAAGCGTTTAACTCCAGCGTTAAAGTTGAATGTTTTGTTCTACGTAGACTTGAACCGACGCACTTGCAGGATTTGTTATGTACTGTTTTAGTGTTACTTTGTGCTTGTACAGTAATAGCTATTTTTAAGATGAATCCTGCGTAGGATTTTGATTCTCAAGTGAAAATTTTATCGTAATTTGAGTGGTTTTCCGTGCTTGTACAGTATTCTAGGTATTTTAATCTAGGTTCCTGGAAGCCAACTAAAACCCGTGATTGAAATTAGATGATTTATCAACGGTGGAAATATGCTTGAAAAGATGTGCAATTTTGGAGTGACTAGTTTGAAGTGTATAGATTTTCATCGTATCTACTTCGCAGTCTAATTTGTATGAGTGAATTATTTCATTCATTTACAGTTAAAACATCGTATGGTATGACGCAGTTGTTGCTTATTTTGAGCTTTGTTTCTTACAGATCATTAAGACGTCAGCATTTTCTTGAAAATCTAGTTATTCCATGATTAACAAGCAGCACATCAATTTTTAAGAACTGTGTGCAAAGAAGCTGTGTTGGTCTGATTGAACTTTTCAAGCCCCCCTGTGCCTCTCTCCTTCTGTTCGTACGTGGATCGCTTTTTCTTGGACAAAAATGTTTCATGTGAACTATATTAAACTTGGTGCCCTAATAAAAAGCTTGCGCTATGTCAAAACCTTACTCTGATGTCGAAAGTGTGTAGGGGCATTGGCTCTAAAGCTCAAAAGAGTTTGTGAAGAACGTTTGTTTAATTTTTATCTGCACGATGAGTTCTTTAGAAGTCCCATCTATAAAGTCCCTCTCCAGGTCCAGGTAAGTTGAAGTGAGATGTAATCAAGCGTACTGCAGGAGTGTAAGTTAAATCTTAAATTTTGTGTGTTCTGACGACTTATCTGGAAGCATGTTCTAAGAACCTATGAAGCGGCTACTGAGTTCTAATTACTACTAAGTTCTGCTGGAGATTTTTGTTTATGTGTATATTAGTGTTGTAATTGTAACTCGTAGATGTACAAGTGTTCCTCCCATGTACGAGACGCCCCTGGTTTAGCTTACCGTTATGACCGATGGCTTTCATTGGTTCACCTGCCTAATGAAACGAATTGTTTTCCCAAACATAAACACCTAAAAACAGATGGCCAGGCGCAAACAAAGTCTTACTTTGACTGCGTGAAATATTTGTTATATTAATCATATTCTTC
Organism: Trinorchestia longiramus; assembly: GCA_006783055.1. Taxonomy (NCBI): domain Eukaryota; kingdom Metazoa; phylum Arthropoda; class Malacostraca; order Amphipoda; family Talitridae; genus Trinorchestia; species Trinorchestia longiramus. Next base: position 239,962 of record VCRD01000205.1, on the reverse strand, counting down.
ATGTATTTAGCTCCTGTTCTTCACTGCGCACCTTGTAGCAATCTCAATGGACTTATCTCCTGCCATCAAGCGATTTTCTTTTTTATTCTCAATACCCCGTTCTACTTCTACTTCCGACACCGCCTGCTCATAACTTTGTCACCTTTTTAAACATTCCTTTACTTTTCCCCGAATTTTCGAAACTCGACTGTCAACCCTCCTTACCTATTTCTTATTTTTCGTTTCATCAAACCGTATTATGCTCCCAAGCATCTAAAACACTTCATTCTTCTCATTTATTCATCCCTGTGCTACTGCTAGAGCCAAAATTTCTTCACCCTAATCACGACCGTGAAAAAAAATTTTTTGTGGTCATATCGAATCAATCGTGTATTGTCGCGGGTGGAACGACAAAGAAGCTAGAGTAATGAAAATTAATACGGTGTATGCGTGTGTAACTTTGAAGTACTTTTTGGTGCGCTTCCTCTACTTCATATTCACATAATCTTTCGTCTCTTGATCTGCAGCGTCTAGAGGACTTATCTATTGTTTCTCCTGTTTATTTCACATTCATTTCTCTCTATTTAATTTGTAAAACACATCGTTTCACCGTTACTCCCATTTACTTCTAATTCCTTCCTGTTGCACATTCTGCCAATTTCAGTCGCTCATCTCTTTGATATTTCTTTTGAATTTGCTGGCTGTGTTTCATCTTCTCAAACACATCGAAATAAGATAAATAGATGTAAGGATTAACTAGCGCAAACTGTACGAGTAATGTACCCCAGTCAATTCTGGCATGCACCCAGTCATTGTAGATGCATGTACCTCAAGCTGTGATCTAGTAAATGCTTCTGCAATTCGACACCGTCTGTCTCACTGTGTCGTCTGTATTGCTGTATCGCTGTCTGGTTTTAACCAAACATTCTTATGATAACCTTCATAAGCTCTTCATGCTTTTATATGTTAGTGTTACTGGCTCTACATGTAACACTAACATACAGTTCGTGTACTCTTTGCATTTTTTCACATTATTGCTAAAATTTACCAATTACATTTTGAAGTTTTCTTCACTGTTTATAACAAAATGTTTCTGGTTTTCCTGATAATTTATCTACAGCACTTGCTGAGAACTACGATGAACTGATTGCGTAGAAATGCGTTGAAACTTAAAACTGAGATCCGTTGATGCTTAAATGCGATCATTCGTTATACTTATCAGGTCATAGTATACTTTATTTTTTTATATAAACGTTAGAATTTTCTTATACCTCACTAGCTTTAAGATTGTGGTGTAATGCAGATAGATGAAGTTGCAAAGATGTGGTTTGATGTTCATGTTTTGTTGCAGGAGTTTACGAGCTGATGCTACTGCCCTTAGCTCAGAAAATCTTCAGAGTGTGTCGTCTGTATCCTCCCCGGCTTTAACAACCGAGTTTTCCTCTCGCCGTACTGTGGTCGACGACTTAACTAGTGCTGATGTTGAAGCTTCAGAGAAATCCTCGCTCTTTGCGTTGGATAAAGATATGCCTGCTAGAGAAACCGATGATTGCGATCGAGAAGTAAAGGACGACAACGAAGAAAAAGATGAGGAAGACGCAAGCGACAGCGAAACAAGTGACGAGGGGGATTCTCCTGCTGCTGACGATGATGTTGACCATCTCTTAGATACTGAAGCGACCCTACGACCAAAAGCCGCTAATGGCAACGGTAGCGTCGTAGCCAACCGCACCACTCTGGCCGCGACTGAGCTCAACGCCGAGCAGATCCTCAGCCAGAGTCCTTTGTTCCGGAAAAAATTCGGCACTGAGAAGAAGACGCCCACAAAAAATCACCCGTCTGACTTGTCATCTTGCAACACCTCCGTTAATGCCAGGTAAGCCTTCAATTCATTGGTCGATGCTAGCTAGGGATGGTGCTGACCGTTCAGGAGGAAGTGGTGGAAGTTTTTTGCATTTGTGCTGTTTTTGTTTTCATGTGTACCATAAACAGTGGAATCCCTCTTATAACATTGTTGGATTAGCGAAGCCTGTATGAATGTATTTCAGAGCGCCATGCTAGAAGGGGCGTCAAGAATGACGCGCTATTGTTGGAAAAAACACGAATAAAAGTTTCCAAAGAATATTTTGACGTAATAACTATAAAACATTGTACCGTAAAACTTGTGATGTAGGAGGGAATTGCTATTTCTCACGTTACTTTTTTAAAACTCAAATTATAAAATGTGACTTCCAACATTGACTGCAATAGACCACTACAGGTAAGCAACTGCCTTTGTTTTGCTCGTTTGATTAGAACGCCATTCTATGTGGTCATTTTCCTTGAGTAACTTTCATGCTGAACGTAAGTAAGAGAAGTAATTTTTTACTGACGTTTTAAAACTTGAGTGTAATTGATTCCCAGACACATTCATACCACAAACGAACTGGAATTCATCGTCACATGGTACCTATTGATGGATGCTCTGAGTGCTTTACGTTACCGTGTCGAGTATCGTTATAATTATTTGTTATCGTTGTAATTCTGTAATAGTCGTTATAATTATCATTATAGTTATTCACGTTGCCATGTTGCGTATCGTTATAATTACTTATTTTATTTTAGCCGTACTTCTTGCTATATGCGTATATACCGTGGGCAGATTGTCGATTTCGTTCGTTTGCTAAATGCATATTTTGTGGCTTCACATAATGCGGAACTGAGGTCAAGCCTCGATTTTACACGCACGAGGAATTTGACTCCAACAAATTATTTGGGTTCGTATTCTGTCTCATTGCTGCAGTATCATTTCCACAGAAAAATGATATGAAAGTATTTCAATTTATATAGTTGATGATTCAGCGTTATTTCAGGGTCTCCTACTTGGAATTTATCATATTTTAATTAACCGTGTTTTTCAATGTGGGTGTTTCAGTCGCTGGTAGACACAGAAACCAGTAATTTAGCTTGTGATATTACAAATACAGGGACAATAGTCCATACATCTTGATTTAATGGCGTAATTTCTGGGCTCATACTATAGAGTTTATTTTTTTAATTACTTGAATTTCATCATGCATTGCAACGTCATGCATCTGATGCTGCAGTTTTATGGTTCTACACTGAACTTTGCGTTAAAGGCTTTGTTTATTATCTCGTTTTCACAGCTATAAAGCGTTGTTTTAGGAGCACTTTTATCTGTCTCATACTGAATGGAAGCTGACGAGGAGTGTAAAATGGATTACTGCAGCCGTCGGTAATAAGCCATGAGTATTCTGGTTCAAGTTTCTTGCCTTCGTACATTCAGGAGTTGTACGCCCAGCGTGGACAGTTCCTTTAGTTCTGGTATAGTTTAGTTCTGAAATACATGAACCAAAGTCAATGAGTCACGAGGCTGAGCTCATTAGTAGTACGAGGCATGAACGACCAACATTAGCTCCACTAAACCCCTCTAATGGATCACAGCATATAGTGTAGTCTTAGTCAATTGTATTAACATACATACAATCAAACTCATGCTTTATAAACATCCGTTAACAGAGGTATGTAAATTTAGCCTCGAGTTTAAACGCAATCAGGCTAACAAAATTGGTTCAAAAGAAAAATGAATATAAAGTCTTGAATATAACATATGAGTGTTTATGAATTTATTTTTCTGTAATTGTGATACTTTTTCAATTTGTTATATTTGAATCGTCGTAACCGTATGAATCGCGACACTAAAATACCAGCTTCTGAATACGACTTTACGGTGAAAAGTGTACATCATTTTATTACTAAGCCTAGCTGTATTTCTTTCAATTGTACCATTATAATTTTCCGTATTCACTTCGAATAATTCCTCATTAAAGCAAAAAGATTTTTGTCATTCGTAGTAATGGGCATATTGTGTTATTGTATTCAAGTCCTGGCGACTGCCTGATCAGTGTTGAAATGAGTCCATCTTGACCATGGTGAGCAGCTCGCTAACTTATCACTAACATTGAGTTGAACAAGGGAGAGAGACGCGCAAGACAGTGACAGAACAATGCTCACCTCTTGTGCAGTGTTCCCTGCACACAATGGTAGCTGCCGCGGCCATTCTTTATCATCTGCCAATGATTTGACCAATAGGCACAAGTCTATTAATGTAACCACCTTAACTGATCTCTTTTTCTTTTGCTGTTCTTCCTTTCGGTTTTTATTCAGGCACTTTTTGACTATCATACATTCTCTGTTGCGGTAAGAAACCAAAACTTGATAAATAAGAATTTTTTTCTTACTTCTCTTATGGGGCTTTGTGCGGCATCGGGCTTCAGCAGAGCTCCTACTTGGGGGCCTTTGTTGCAAGGAAGGCTCTAGAAATCCTTGTTCCATCGACCTATTGCCAGACTCGTTTGACAAGAGCTTATTGATCTTTAAGCACCGCGGTCGTGTCACTGCCACTGTTCTTTCCTTTCATCGGCTGTGCTTCTGCATCATCTCTGTTTCTTCCATGTGCATTCAGTTGTATGTTCTAGTTATGATTATTTCGTTTTTAGTTCTTAGGAAGTTAATTCTCTGTACATCTTTCAAAGTCTTCATTCATGCTGATGTTCTGTTCAACAGAAGTTTCTGCTTAACGATCGACTACTTCAAATTAATTCTCTTTATATTGATCGACTTTCTTATTTTCTAAGATGAATTAGTTTCGTGTTATTGGTTAAAGTGAAATTAGTGTATACAGTAGTGTGATTTTTGCTCCCGATTTTATGTTTCTTTTACTCAGCGTCTCCAAAGGAACGTAAGCGAAACCTACTTCAGTGAATGTAATTTTAGAAATTATTGGTAAAGCATTTGAAAACGCAATCTATTCTAGCTCTTTATCAACAAACATTTGCAGCTAGATAGTTAATAACCCCTAAGCAAACGGTTTCACAATTGTTTATACGGCAATCAACTAACCGTTCCTTTACACTTAACCTATTTGCTGCAAAGAAATGCAGATATCGAGGTCAGATCTACAAGTCCTGAATTCAACCCATGCAGGTCAATTTAACGCATCTCTCCGGTCTGTGCCACTGTCGAGCATGTTCCCGCGCACGTACCTCATCTAAGTGTATGTAGGCCTGACTGTACAGTACACACATCTTCACGATGTTCCCCTCCTATACGGGTTCCAAACCTTCCTCTACTCTTGTACCTCTGCAGTATTGGAACTGATGAGCATGTACCCCTGAATTTTTATGACAGAAAGGCGAGTAGAAAAATAAAATTCACCTGAATTTTTAACATAACTTTTAGGTTTAGCCCAGATAAGCAAATATACCCCAGGATGGGAACCCCTGCTGTACTGCAACAGTTCTCTGGCACGATGCGAGTGATAGTCGTCCTGGGCCCTTCAAGCGTAGTGAGATACTGAGTAGTTTTCTCAGTGGTACGTGTAACAGTAATTATTTAGTTCATGGGGTAGTAGCGTATTGCAGCGGAAAGTAATTTCTTGCTGTATTTTTCAAAGAAATTGGTGCGTAAGAAGTATCAATTTCGAAATTACCCTCCTGTATTGAAATCAATGCCACCTTTCTCAAAAGCCAAGCTAATTTCCCATTTCAACGGATTTGTAATTTCATTTTGAGTACGAGTGTGTGTATGAAGACTGTAAGCTTTAAATTAAATTTACGGACAAATTCTTCTTAGAATTTCAACTATCACAATAAATGAGACGTGTATCACTGCTCTGAATTGCATCGACATAAAGAAAAATGAGCTAACTACATGTAAATCACCGATTTAATTTATGGACAGCGTTTTCAGCATTGCCAGCTGCTGATTACCGAGTTTTCGTACAGCTCATGTATTTGTGCCTCTGAACTTTCTTATGGAGTTATGAAACAGTTACTACATCTCAAAAACCAAAAAAATCGATCTTGTTGCATAGGGGAGAAAGATTATTCGGCACCCTCTGTCAACGTATTGATGCATCCTTCCGCCGTATTTGACGGCTTTCGTGTCCGCTTGTTTGTGTTCTGACAGATGTCTTTACGATGTGAATGAGAGATAACGTCGTTACATATTTTTCGATAGCTTCAAAGCTTCATTGTAAATCATTGAAGTTGACTCGAAAGTTCTTCAGCATTCGCTAGAAAGATTTGCTTGTATAGCTATGGAAAGATAAGAACTATGTCACGTTTTGCTAATTATTTTGCTCCATTTGACGCCCCCACTAACAATGAACGCTTCTCTATTGTTTCTTTTCGTAAAATATTTCTCATTAATAGGAGTCTTTGCAATGCGGGACCACGATGCTCCATACACACTCTTTTTGATTTATAAATTTTTTCCTATTGAAGTTGGAAATCTTTTATGAAGCTCGCGCGGTTGCAGTCTTTTTATAGCCGCGTGGTAGGCACTCGCAGATGAAGATTTCTTCTGCTCTGACGTCTTCTAGAAATGTCCGAGTTTTGTCTGTGTCTATTGTGAGTTTCCTAGACCTGTGCGACGCCAGGCTTATTGCTATCACTTCACCGCCGCTGATCCTATCTCTTCGAGTCCGTACTTAGTAACATTGAAAAGCTCACAGCCACCGAACAATGGAGGTTTCCCTGAATATTAACCATGTTGTCGCTCTAAATTTATTATTCATCACCTACCGCACAATAGGCCTGTCACCATCTGCTTCATCTCCCAGAATTGACGTGATTTGACTGACCTCAGTCTTTGTTCTTCTGGAAAGTCAGAAATTATTTTTCTCGTGAGGTCTGTGCAATAATTTGCCGTTTGTTCTGGTAATCGCAGCTTGTTGGCGTACGCCTTTTATGTAGGACGTCAATGGTAACATTGTGTATCATCCTACCATGCGAGGACCTCAAGATTAACCTTTGATTAGTAGTAGATTATTGCTTTTGTTATCAAAACGACATTCAGCTTAGGAATCTCTTGTTTAACTTATATTTTTACTGAACCACTAAATGGAATGCTTGTGGCGCATTAAAACATTTTTCGGCAACTGCTTGTTTAGGGACGCTGGTTTAACCTTCGCCTGTTTCAATAAATTTGCTGTGAGTCATTTTCAAAGCTGGTTATCATTGCACTTCTATATATGAAATATTCGTCTTTCTCATCTTTAAATGCTGCATTTTTTAACCACCTCCCGGAGTCCGTTTTTCAAATGGTATTTCAAATTAGATCACTTGACTAGGATCCCATGCAGAACCATCTGAACTTTGTGTAATACGAGTGACCTGGACCCCGCCTCTGACAGCAATCTGCTCTCTCTCCACTGACGGTTTTATCCTCTCTGCCTCGGCGCTCTCTAGCTTGGCTCTGCTCTTTCTCTCGCTGTCTGGCCTAGCCCTCTTCTCTCTCTCTTGCCTAGCTCTCTTCTCTCTCTCTCTTGCCTAGCTCTCTTCTCTTTCTCTTTCCTAGCCCTCTTCTCTTTCTCTTTCCTAGCCCTCTTCTCTCTCTCTTGCCTAGCCCTGTTCTCTCTCTCTTGCCTAGCCCTGTTCTCTCTCTCTCTTGCCTAGCCCTGTTCTCTCTCTCTTGCCTAGCTCTCTTCTCTCTC
>VCRD01000205.1:211838-232466 GCA_006783055.1 Trinorchestia longiramus | reverse complement strand
AGCCCTGTTCTCTCTCTCTTGCCTAGCCCTGTTCTCTCACTCTTGCCTAGCCCTCTTCTCTCTCTCTTGCCTAGCCCTGTGGCACGTAAAATACCATTTCTTCATTTAAATGCTTCTTCTTTTAGATTCGTATGCATCGTCGCTCAAAATTTTTTAATGTTCTGGAATTATTCTTTTGTTTAAAGCTTATTGCTCATAACAAAATTAGGACCTTTCTATGGAAAATTGACGTCTTAGTGTGTCGAGGCTCCTCGAGAATTAGTTTGTATTGGTAACATTTTTAAGTATATGTATTTTATGAAGAGTATTTTGGTTTCCTTGTGTTATTCCAAATGGGATTATTAAATCATATCCTCCCTTTAATCTTTTTCTGTATTCGTGCTAGTCCCCTCGACTTGCAGAACCACCGAGGACTCCACACCTCTGAATTATGACTCCTCTGGGGGGCGACGTGTGGCCTGCTCTTCTTTCCTTCGCATTTGTGCTCTTCCACTTTCTCTTATGCCGTATTTACTGTCTCCTCTGCCCTCTTGCATGTGCGACCTTCAAGTCACTGCTATTTAAAAGTTATGCCTTGTGTCCAGTGACTCTAAGCTTGCCGAGTTTTTCTAAGCCTACTTCAGGATTCAAGTTTTCGAATTCTTTGATGGTGCTGTTGTACGTCGTGTTCGGTATTCAAACCATCTTTCTGCTACGTCGAATTCAAATTTTTAGCATTTCCGAAGCTCGGAATACCTGGCCTCACCTCTCAGGTTGTTCATAAGTTGATAATTTTTGAAATACATCTCTCGTGTACAATTAAGTATTCCATTTTTGCAGTGCATATAAAGTTGAGCTTGTACTTGCGCACTTGCATTTCTTCAGATTGCGCATCAATTGAAGAAATTTTTTCTCGTGGATCTGTTTCAAGAATCTTTCGTGGAGATCCAGTTCAGAGGAAAAATGGCACAATATTTGCGCCTTTCTGTTCAATGTTTGTGTTGATGATTACTGTTATAATGGCAAAAAAAATTTATTGTCATTGATAGCTTCTACTCATTTGTAAGATGAAATTTAGTGCTGCAGCAACTTTATCTCAACACAGGAGGCTGTGGCGGCCTGAGCTGAAGTTTCCTAATTTTTAAATATTATAAACAGCTGTCATAAAAGTTTCTCTGTGCTCTGTTTAATTGTATCACTCATTTCGAAGCAAACTTCGTGTAGTGTTTGAAATACATCACAGCTAGTTTTCGGAACTGAGTATTCGATTGATGTAACACTAACCGAGTCGTTTTGGATCAATGATATTCAATATTGAAATACACGCCTTTTTTCGTTTGCTCACTTCTTTAGTGGACTTAAGTAGCATTCTTCGTCCATTTCTCTTTCAAGGTCCTTGTGACGAAGTAAGAATGAGGTGAATTATTTTAAGCTCATTTCTTATCTGTTCTTTTGCAATTTTATTTGTGCTGTGTAACGATCGACTACTATTGTTTTCGTTTCATTTTTCTTTCGAACTTTGAAATGCATAATCTTTTCCGAGGGGTGTACTGAAGGGCATTCTCTTTTTTAGTGCACCTCATTGGTTACTTTAGCTACCCGTCGTAGTAATCCTTGTTACTGAAGACTATGGTGGTTTAGTTTTGTGATTAAACAAAGCTTAATGTTTTCTTCTTGTTGTCCCCTTTTCTCTCTTGGCATGTTACTAGTGTTGAGTACAACCGATCTCTTACAGGAGTGTTTGAACACTTTATCCGTCTACTTCATCCTTATATTCTTTGTCTCTTTCCCTGCCTCTGTGGAAACTCTTCTTAGAATTCGGGGCTGATACCGTCAAATCTTGGTGACAGTTTGTAGAATTTCTAATCAAGTTAGGCTAAGTGTCGTCCGAAACATTAATATTCAGTGCAGAAATTTTATTCGTGGTGGTTCCAGTTCAGGGATTTCATGGTACCAATACAATAGATCGCCATGCTTTTGATGTTAGGAATAGTAATGCTGCTGCTACTACCCTATTTAATTGAAATCAAACGATATATGATTCAGTGACTGTTAATAATGGATTGCAACCACAATCTATTTTAATACTCGACTGAAAATTGTGTTGATGAAGTGATTCAACAATGACGATGCAAGTTTTAGTAGTGCCTATGTATCTAAAACAATACTTTTCTTGTGTCGCCCTTGTGTTTGTTTGTTGGAGCAGTTTCCCTGAAACCTTTGAGCGTCTGGTACCTCTCATCTAACACAGTTTCCTACGGATGCTTCTCGCAGATAAACAACACTAACCGAGATCCTCTTGGGAAGTGCTGTCGTCTGATAAATTCTTTGTTTTGTATAAAGCTGCTGATGTCATTTGTTTCAAAACTGGGCTTTAAGAGTTCATACTCAGAGCTTCTCAGAATAGCAGCCATGCTATTGTCGCTAGCGCTTCCTCTCGAACAGATTTTCGATTTGGACATGTATTTTTGTGGATGTCACCGTTTAGACTGCAGTGGTTCCCAAGCTTTACCGGGTCTGGTAACCTACGTCGACCCATTTTGGAACAAAAAATCGATACATGCTCCCATTCCTTCAAATAACTATGTGTTCCTTTGTACTTCAAAAACTCGTTTATAATGTAACGCTATTCCCTAATAAAAACACACAAATGTATGTATCAGGTGAATTCATAAATAATTGAAAATGGGGTTGCGACCCACAGGTTGGGAAACACCGGTTTGGAGTACCATGCATGTTATTGTTTGGTTAGATATTGCATCTAATTTGTCTATTGTTGTGTTTATGGTTAATGAAGATGATCAGTCTCAGATGAAACTTGTGTGTGCAGAAGCTCCGGTTACGTTTAACTCTCCATTTACCTGAGAGATGTTGGAGCTAACTAAATTTTTCTCTTTTTATCTCCTTTTGAGTTTCGATACGTGACTCTTCATCGATGTCTGATCATAAAATTAAATTTAGTGTTTGAAGTTTTTCAGTATCATTAACAACTGGGCGTTCTTATGATTATTACACTTCCTTTTCATCGTTCTAAACTGATTTGTATAGTTTCAATGCGCTTAATCTCCAATTCTTTGAGCAATTATTCATATTTCTTTATCTGAATTGGAACATGTTTCTACAGCTGCGTGTCGTAGTTTTATGGGCCTTACATTGCGGTAACTTTTGATGGCGGTGAACTGGATGGGATTCTTCAGCACACCTAGCGATGTACTTTTAACACGTTGACTCCGAAGTGGTACGTATGTGTACCACGTACGTTAGGTTCTGTAATTTTTTCAGATCCTTCTAGGGACTATGCGTACAAAGTAAAGTTTTACACCAATCAGGCAATCGGAGGCAACGTGTTAATTGTATTCAGCACTCCTTTGCATAGCATGACACGTTCTATCCTCTGTTGACAAGTTTTGGAGACTTGCTATTCTTCAGAATTATCTTTAGGCAGCAACCGCAGTCTCGGCGACAGTTGTTGCAGAAGTCTGATGTTGTTTAGGTTTTGCATGTTACTTGAGTTATGACAAGTAAGCAGAATGTGAACTTCTGAGTGTCGCATTTGAGAAGTGACCCAACTATTGACGAAGCGGTCACCCGTGAGTGCCCTTCCTTCGGTGGTCACTGGCGTCTAGTTCTCAAGCCTGCTGTCCTCTTCATGTTCTCATAATTGACGTCTGCTTGACTTTACGGGCCGGAGCTTCAAATTCAACTGAAAGTTTCTGATCCCTGAATTTTTTATTCATTTTATTTGAGGCTTGCCGGTTCTCTGTTATGCTTGCCAGTGCTCTGTTTGTTATGCTTGCCAGTGCTCTGTTTGTTATGCTTGCCAGTGCTCTGTTTGTTATGCTTGCCAGTGCTCTGTTTGTTATGCTTGCCAGTGCTCTGTTTGTTATGCTTGCCAGTGCTCTGTTTCTTGTGCTAACCAGTGCTCTGTTTGTTTTGCTAACCAGTGCTCTGTTTGTTTTGCTAACCAGTGCTCTGTTTGTTATGCCTGCCGGTGCTGCTTGTATTCTGCCCTAGAAAATTCTTGTCCAGAATACTCCCTGATTGGTGTTGGGATTTTTTTTAATGCTTTCGAACAATGCTCATTGAAGCAATATGCATCAGCATTAGTGTAGAGCCACCGTGGGGTGAAGAAGTATGGGATTATCTTCTAGTTTGCTGTGGGGACATAGCACTCCTCTGAAAACATAGGGAGCTTTTCACTAGGTCTGCACCCACAGTGCTCGTTTTCGTCAGTATTTCTTTAGGAAATAAGGCTTCAGTTCTATATGCCACCACGTTTCGGAATGTGCAATGCTTGTTACAGCGATCTATGATGCGTTCAGTTGTTGAGCATTATTTTTCCTCTTATTCCTTTACTTGTGTATCCAAAGCTTCGTCCTACTTGCATCCTGCGTGAGTAACTTCGTTTATCTCTTCATTTCTTGCTTAATTTACCTTGCAGTATAACTCTACTGAAGTTTGCATTTCCATTGCTAAACTACTCCATCTCCGAGTTTTTAATCCAGTACATCAAAATACCATCTTGTTCCAACTGAACTTTTTCTTCTGCAAATATGGGCCTCTAGAAATTCACTGTGCAATTGAGTCTTTTTGTATGCCCTTATGCTACCGCTTCAACTTAATTTGGAATTCACTCTGATCATCGTTTCTAACTGAGAGGAGCTAGTAATTATACCGAGCATATAACATCAGTGTTTTAACTCAAATATTGACCATGCATTTATGTAGTTCAGGCATTTGTTTTATTCGCATCTTTCTGTTTTAGCTTCAGTAGCAGTACCCAGTTTCCCGTTTCAATTGAAGTTTTTAGGTGTACTGGAGTTTATTTAGGGTAGCTCAGTCTCATTTGAACACGTAGTACTTGGCAACGTCGCTGCTGGATAGCCCTGGAATATAGCACATCCCTGTTAATATTTAAGCCTCGTGGTGCTTCAAGCTCACCTGAACTGGTCGTCGTTGTTGGGAATACTTGCTTGTCGTGTAGCTGAACTTTCTTGTGCTCGCTGTAATGGTGCTGTACTAGTCGCCATGGTAGTGATGGTGATGGTGGTGCTGAAGTGATCACGTGGCTGTATAGGGGGGCGGAGGGGAGTGTCACCCCCTCCGCCCCCCTGCAGCTGATCGCTAGACGTGGGGGCTGTCGGTGCAGGTGTCATTCGCGGCCCGGCCGCGATCAAAACAGGTAGGTTGGTTCAGTCGCTCCTGCCTCCTCGCACTGGGGAGTGCCGTCTGGTATTTCATCGGACCCGTGTTCTTTGGGGACTTTATACGTCTATTCCGAGCCACCGGTGCTATGTCAAATTGATTTTCTAGTGCTTTCTAAATTTTGAGGTGTTTCATTTCACGAAAAGTTTTGCGAAATTTGGATGGACGTCTATCTAAATTTTCGTAGTTTCACTAGCTCATACTTTGACCTGTTTTTTTTACTGAATAGTTCACTGCACAGAAAAAGTTTATTTCGTCAATAATATCGACCTCTGAGTTTTTTTCCCTAAAAAACTTGAGGGAAACATTGTAGTTAGCAGCGAGTTTCATCTCCTTATTTGCATTCGAGTTTTATTGTACTCGCTCATTTATAATTCACGTATCAACCCAATATGAAGAACTGGAGTCACTTTGAAAAGGCACTCAATCTTGTTCGTTGAGCACACCTACGTCCAGGCATTCTTCTCTGAATTACTGAGGACTGTAAACTTCAATACTGCAGCACAAACTACTTATGATTTACTGTAGAGGTGATTTGTACTGTACAAACTACTGCCCTCTCAATTTCAACTCCCCTAAGTTCCGCAATTGTTCAGTACGATGTACTCTCTTGCAATGTTGCCCGGCAATTCGATTTCAGTCCCTGAATGTTTGAAGAAAGGCTTCGTTAATTTTGTGTTTAGCTGTCCATCGCTGGCGCCCGTAATGAAATCCTTTAGCTACGAGCCCTGGTTCGGTTCGTGAGACGATTTGGCTGTCCCCCGTCGCTTATATTTTGAGTTACTCGTAATTTGCTTAGAGTTGCCAGTCGTCGTCGACATCTCTTGAGAAGAAGTGTTTCTTCAGCAGCGACGCTCAGCCATGGTAAGTTTGCCGGCCAGCGTTTGTGTTCTCTTGCATAATTGCCTTTGTTGTTGTGTGCATTCATTGCTGCGGTGGAGAACTTCCTGTTACAGCTCTAGTATGTCTTATTTTTCTGTGCACTTACGAATAATGCTGCAGCGGTGCTTTTATTCTTCTGAGTTCTCTAGATACCAGGAGCACGTGTAGGATATTTCTGCGATTGCTGCTGCACTCTGGATGGAATTCGCAACGATATTGCAAGCATCAAACGAAAAACGTGTATATCTGAGGAATAAATACTGAAACATTGTGTAATACGGTGTACTAATGTTGACGTGTAAAAAGTTTTACGATTTTGAATGCAGTATATATTCTGATGCCTGATTTCAGAGTTTCAGTTGCATGAAGGTTGTAGATAGTCGTTATTAAGATTTTGTTTTACAGCTGCTCTATTCTTTCAATTCTACATTTCTCGAAATTATTGATGAGGTTCTTTGGCATCAAATCAGTAAATTCATGTGCAGAAACTACCCTATTATCCCGCGTACTTTTGACAATTTTTTATTCTGAATGAAGAAAAATAAAAAATTAGTTATTTATAATGTATTTAGCGAGCTGTGGCGTGTTGAAGTACAGCCATGACGCTGCATCCGCGTCGCAGCCACGCCACTAAAGCTATTGTAATTCTCTGCAGAAGAAAAAATGCATCTTCTGCAAATATTGATGAGTTTCACGGTTTTATAAAGGCTTGTTTGCTGAAATATCGTCGTATTTCAGCCGTCCTTACCATAAATGTTATCAAGTTGGTCACCGACAATATATGTATACGGTCTGTGGAAGCGTATTCCTGCTTACTGATCATCTCGCGAAGGATTGTCACGATAAATGCACCACATATCACGGGATCACCACCACACACATCACGAGATCACCACCACACACATCGCAGGATCACCACCACACACATCACGGGATCACCACCACACACATCACGAGATCACCACCACACACATCGCAGGATCACCACCACACACATCACGGGATCATCACACTCATTATCACAGGATCACCATCACACTCATATCACAGGATCACCACCACACATCGCAGGATCACCACACACATCACGGGATCACTACTGCACGTATCACGGGATCACCACCACACACATCACGGGATCACCACTGTACATAGCGCCTTAATTTCGTTGGTAAAATCAGTACCAGTTTATGCAGATATCCCTTCGATAAAACGTCGACGTACAGTACTATGATCATTGCCCAGTCATGCATACTTGTACCATCGTTAATCATGCACTACGAGTAAATTATATCTAGCCTGCTTCAGCCACGCCGTTTTCCTACCTTTGATTCGTGGAGGTACACCACCTGTTGGAACCTGCCACCTGTTGATCAATACCCGCATGTGTGTACTTGCACTCGCTGCATGAACCTCACTTCACATGTTCTGCTCTGCTGTTGACTCATAGTCTGCATGCTGGGCAAGAAGGTTTTGAGTCCTCTCGAATGTTTAAAAATTGATTAATTTTTCAGTATCTTCTGCCAGGCTGTTTCTAGAGTACTGTTCTTTCATCCCATCGTTTCATCGGTTTTTTTAAATTGCTTCGTTATTTGTAAAATAAAAAACTTCAGAGCGTTAGAACGTTCTTCATTATTCGTACTATTTTTTATCATAAACGCGACCAACAAAATTCTTTTTATACTTTTGTCTACCTAGCATCATGAAGTAATTTTTGTCTATAGAATTTAGCAACATTGGTAGATCAATTATCATTTTATTCGTAGAATACGGGCACAAAGTTGCCGTCACCACATTAATTGTCAATGGCAAAGGTGGAGGCGTGCCAGACTGTCCATGGTTCAACTTTAAAATACCAGTAAAATTTCACCACTTCTGCCTTTCACTTGACCAAGTTCAAGAAACAGGAATTGTTGTAAACTGCTCATTCCGAAATGAAGAAAATAGTTGTATGTCGGTAGTTCACGACCCCAGTTCAGCAAAATCACAGTTTTTTAGTCGTGCGCTGTTGGAAGTTTTGCAGGTCTCAATGTTCTGTTTTCAAAAGCTATGGCAGCGCATAATTTACGCTTTTCACTTTGTGTGCTTATGTTCGCCTAACATAAGTGCATCTCATATATTTTTGAAATACCTTGCTATTTCTTTTGCTACTTCGTGTCTACGTGATTCTGTTCTTCTGTGGAATAGTTCCAAGACTTCATATGGAGGTAATTACTGTTTTTTTAAATAATGTTAACATTTACTTCCTCTAGTCTAGATTGTTGTATGGAGCCACTCTTTTATAGTTGATTATGTTGGATGGAATAATTTTATTTTTCCCCATGTCTGTAGGGAGATTTATCAACGTTTTCATTTCTCTGTTTATCGAGCACAATAATCAGCATGTGTTTTGACTCAGAATGAAATACTTCATTCGTCAGTAAGTTGAAAACCGGGTCATGACAGCGGCGCAGATCATTTTGTTGTACCAAGTATTCGAAGAAAAATGTTTTCGAAAGATTTTGTTATCGGCAGCTAGCAACTTTTCATTTTGGTGTGAATGGTACTCCCCTTTCTTGTTGCCTTGACTTGCGGTAACCAGTTCATGGTTGTCCTTAACTGCCTTCCTTAGCTTGGCCTTCTTTTTTGTGGATTTCATGACTAGTAGTCTTGAGTATTTCACAACATAACGGTTGCTTGCGAGCGAGCGAGCGATTAATTGTTAGCTCATGGTGGTACGTTACTCGGTGCGGTTTATTCTTTACACATTAGCGCCGCTTGCTTGCTACGTCGCCTTTCTATCGTAAAAATGGGTTACTCAAGAGCGTCATTGCTGCCCATTACGACGACATGCGTCGCGGTGTCTCATCGCTATCAGGAAACCCGTTTGTGCGCATATTGTCGAGTCGCGGTTTCTCCCACATTTAAGATAGTCTGGACTGACGCTAATGGCTGGCTCCAGTGATAACATCTCGTCGTGCTTTCCCCCAAATCTCAGACTTAAGCATGACTGACTTGCTGAGTTGTCCAGCAAAGCACAGTGCTAGGCTGTGGCAGTTCTCAGCTTAACTAAGGTGTGTAGCGGAAGCGATAGCGATGACGCTATAATAAACATTCCTACACGTTCAAAACGAAGTGATAATGGATGATGAGAATTGAGGATATAGGTCTATTAACAGTTGTATTTGAATCAAGGCTCTCATGTCCTGGAAAATTTTCTTTTATTAATTACATATAAAAACATTCTTATTTAGATTCATTTTCAGTAATTTTGATGTAGTACATAAATGGTTTCTATTCTTCTTTGTACCTTACGTGAATTTTCTCTAATGTGATGCTGTTGCTTCACTTTAGGTATACTGCATGATGGTGTGTGGTGAACTGCCTTACCTCATTTAACAACCTCCACCGCCTTCGCGTATTGAGAAGGCTGTATCTGCCAGTCATCACGTGTGATGTATCGTTGTATCAGATATTGGTTCTTCGTTTAGAAGTATTTGAGAACTGATATGTTTGTACTCAGTCCTGTCCGGTTGATCTTGGTTAGTAGAAGCATTTTGTTGTACAACCCCTCATCGTGGGAGTCTAGGTATGCTAGTGTGTACGTGATCGCACTCCAGTCTTGCTAGCGAGTTTTGCAGTGTGTTAGGTGTTATGTTGCTTGTGTTTTACAAATAGTCTAGCTGCTTGCTGGTTGCCTGTTTGCAGTTAGCCAGTTTTGTAGTTGGCCAATTCATTAGTGTTACGTATTTCTGTGTTTGCCTATGTGACACCATTCACATGTTCAGTTTAACTATGAGCGAATAATTGATCGGTGAAACTGTTCCAGTGAAAGTTAAGTGGAGTTCGATCATTCATGGACTAATATGTGTATTTTACACTCATTATGCCCGCACTCATGTTGATTAAAGTGTTGTATTGGTAGATTTATAGTTGAATAGTTGTATCTTATTTTGATAAAAAATTGCTAATGTATTTTATTTTAGAGGTGAGGTTGGGAATTGACCTGTCAGCATATATTTTTAGTATTATTCATTACGACAGTTCATAATTAGGAAATGTAGCCGATTGTTTCGTGTCAACTGTTTGGAATTTGCATGCACTGTTAAGTACTGCTTTCCTGCTGTGAATTTTTTGCATTAAAATTTCACATTTTAGCAAAAATATATCACTGAGGGCCATGCCATTAATCACGTTAAATTATTATAATCTTTTAAAACTTTTCTGCTACGTAAAGATGTAAAATTGTTGTTGGTTCAATTTTTCTGTGTATTGTAGTTCTAAGTAGCCCATCTCTCAACTTAGGTTATAGTAATGAACTCGTACGCATGTTTTCAAACTGTAAAATAACCATAAATCGAGGCATCAAATCTAGGGTTGGAGTGAACATTCCCAAATTATACCAGCGTTGACATCAAAAAAGCCGTAGTGAGCAAGACACGGTGTCTGTTGGTGCAGTGCGTGGCAGAGAGCGAGGTGTAGTATGCCTGTGCGCGACTGGTCGTTATGCTGCAGGTAACGTGACGCTCGTAACTGATATGCTAACGACACACGGCTCTCTGTGCCGTGACTGTAGTGGGGGTCTTGTGCACACTCTCATCACTTCACGTCTCTGCCTTGCGTCTCTTCTTTTTTAATGCTGAATATTTCTCTCAAAGCTTCAGCTTTAATCTGTGTTGGTAATGTTATACTTATGTCATTTCTCTGTTTCCATGTGGTTGTTTCTTTTCGTATCCGTCATTTTTATCAATGCATTGCTCCTTCTCATTAAACAACGACCGCCCTTCTTCCGAAAAATAATTTTCTCTTTCGGAATTATTTCCATGTATTGTAGGTGAAAAAACGCTTTGTAGTACTGCATCTAGGACTGTGTCCTGTTCTATATGTTTTACTCGTTAACTAGACAGTTCATCTGTTGATTAGAAGAAACTGCATCAAGATATTGGTGCTCACATAGTCATGCAAAGCAACCAATCACGTCAGCCACTTCGCAAGGCTCTGCTGGGCGAGAGTTTTGAAATGCTTTGACACTCGTAGAGTGGTGCAGGATGTGCGGATATCGTCATGGCTGACTTGGCGATCGTAGCAAGAGAAGCTGCGCGTCACAACGCTGGTAGTATCGCATCGTAGGCACAGTAACGGCAACGCCTGTCCCTCAGATCACTGGTGTTAACATCCAGGTACTTCTGTGCCTCCATTACCTCTGTCACTGTGATCACTCGCCTTGTGTCAGTACAGTAGTCCTTGATCAGTACACAAACCTGAATTCTGAACTGCACTGAGTTTATTGCAATCTCGCTCAACAAGTCATAATAAAATTCCTGCGGGTATCCGATCGAAAGGTTAACTAGTAAAAGAACGAATGGAAGTTCTTTTCTTTTGGATTTTTTTGTTATAGAGGTTAGATTCGGAAACCTAATACTACTTTTATGGAAATTCAAGTTGGCAGTCAGGCTTTTAGGAGTTGTATGCTGTCGACTTATTTGTGTTCGTTTGTATTAAAATTGTCTATCACATTTATACAGGGAAGCAATTGTGTTCGTGAGAAGGTTGTCAAACTACGTAGTCCTGAATTTTCTTTTATCAAGGTAGTACAGCTGTACAAATCTTCAGCACAGTTGTGGCATCGTGATTGCTAGACTCATCTTTGTATTAATATGTGGATGTTGTTGCTGCCGCTGCTCCATGTACCGTAGGTGTTGACGTAACGTAATGATTTCGTGTGAGGCGGACTTGCTCGGTCTGTCGTTCGATGACCTCTTCGTCACGACTCACGCAAGTCACCTGCAGCAGCAGCCAGAGTAACTTCCCACCGTGATACAGGCTCCTCTGCGCCCTCTTTCTTGTTTGTGTCCAACGGTCAACCGAGTTTGTCATATTTTCATGCGAAAAACAACTGATAGTCTGAGATATATTAATTGTGCGAAATAAGAAAGTAAACACATGCGTCACTTCGATTTCGAATACTTAGAAACCTATTTCAGACAAACGAGCTGTTGAGTAATAGTCCTGTTCGAGAAATAATTTAACCGCCTTAAGTCAATATTTTAATCGCTGGTTGATATTTGGTAAATTGCTGAGCCATATTTTGAGTATAATAAATTCCTCTTATATCAAAATTATTATGCATCGAAAGTAAATGCAAAAACGTTACACAGCGATAAAAGGTTGTAAAATCCTAGTCAAGAGTTCAGTTTTGTTTAAGCTGTCAAATTAAAGTTCAATCCCCTTTGCTGTCTTTCAAACTGTTAAGCTATGATGTGACCTGCGCTTCTTTCCCGTAATCGAGCCCAAACATTTGTATGTACACCTGCAATTTTCTTTTTTTCCATCGTGAGCATTGAATAAGTTATGATCACGCAGGTAACTCTAAGGTAAAGAAATATTCATGCTTTTAATTAATTGCTTGATACGTAATAGATATTTCTTTTATAGTTATAAGTTTTGATATTAAAATATTGATTGAAAGGAATGACTCATGACACGTGTTTGTGTAAGCTGATTTCGAATCAAAAATGTTCTTTTTGTTGTCTGTCTGGAAGTCATTTTTTGGCAAATATTTTTATTATAGGCTTCTGGAACACAGAGTTAACAATCCGGAGCTTCACGCGGTATTTTCTCCCCCTGTTCCTGAAGAGAAGTTCACCGCACAACATTTTCATCCTGCGTCGTTCCGCCAAGCGACTTAGGTAGCCTTTGACTTGTTGTATCTCGTTGACTTGTTGGATCCTCCAGCATTGCCCCAGGATGTTACTCTCGCAATTACCTTAACAAGACTCAGAACAGGTAACTTGGTAGGTGGACTTTATATTAACGGTGTATCATGGATGTTTTAGCTGATATTAAAGTGTACTATCGTTTCCTCACGACGCTGGCGGATTGTTTGATCTTGAAACATTGCTGAGCAACTGTTTTCATGATAATCATCAGATTTACAAAGATATTTCGGAACAGTAAGCTCTTCAAAAAGTCAATTTTATCTTATTTTGAATAAAATTTTATAAATTTTATTCTTCAACCCACCACTTTTTCCTACATCACTTTGAAATGAAATTTAACTGCTAACAACTGTTCATTAAGTTTAGAAATCATAAATTTGAAATAGGTGAGTAGTTCTACTAACAACAGTGATGATGATGAGTCAACACTCATTGGGAACTACGTGAATGTGAATGCATTTTTAAAACTAAAGATTTTTAAAATTTATCTTATTTTTATTCTGTGAAGGTTCATTGTTAGATCACCTACAATGCATACGAGTACTCGTTATAGTATCAGAAATTGATCTGCATGTGTGTAGTATTGAAGAATAATTTGTGTATTGCTGCTCGTGTTCTAATTCTTTATCTGTTTCTGATGGATGTTGGAGGAACTTTTGTATCTTCTTCGTTAGACGAAATTTATGCGAACGGTCTTCGACCTAAAGCCCCTGAGTGACAACTGGAAAACGACGACCTCAAATGTTGACTCGAGTCCGTCGTGTCCGTTGTTTGCGAGCTTTCTGTTCCTGTTTGAGTGTGTGTGCTGGCACGATGACATTCCCTGGACCACCCCGCAATATTTTTACGTGTTGCTTTCCTGTCCGGGCGTATACCAGGTTTCTATTTAACTACGTTCACGGGCTTAGTTAATGTTTGACATCAAAATGAGTATATTTCGACGTATCTACTCCGTCTGGATACCCAGTCACTCGATATTAAGTTTAGAGCTACAATTTAGCTGCCTTTAATAGAACAGAATAAAATATGGCGACTGAAATGAACAGAGTGGTTTATTCTTTGGTCCACTTTACTCATATCGGAAGTGAACATTCGAAAAGCTTGTTCTTCATAGCACCTGGAAAGCATCCCTCTGCGCTGGTGTAGCTTGCTGCCCTCAAATAGAGAATATGGGCTCAGTGAACACTTTAATTAACATAGTTTAGTTACGAAACGCTCTTTGAAATATGACCCTACCATCCCACAGCAGAGATTTAAACACTGGACACTCTATTGTAGGTTTAGTTTTATTCCTCGTCTCTTTCTTGTTCAGGTTACTGATGTGATGGTGTTACCCTCTAGCACACATGTCTTCAATGTTGTTCCCGTTTCCTTTCATTAGTTTGATTTTTCTGAGGTTTTTACATGGTTGTCCTGTTCGTACGCGAACGGTTGTATGACTCTTTCTAAGCTCGTCTCGGTCGTTGCGAACGTGCGCTTACGGCAAAGCTACTTTTCGTCAACCGCCATATTGACTTTTATCTTAAATTTTGTAGAGTCCTATGCATGCTTACACTCTTGAGCGGCTTAAAACTTACCCCATTAACTCACTAATAGTAGTCTATCATCTACTCTTGATTTTATTCACTTTTTGAATCTAACTCAACATTTACGTCCAGCTGAGTTTAACGGGGAAAGGGAATGCTATTCCGAAAGAGTTTTTCATATTAAGTCATACTATCGATGTTGCGTTGTGCAAACAATCGTTCTGTTCTTATCATTTTACTTTGTTTTCATTTCTGGTAAAGTTGAGGCATTGTGAACACAGCCTCCAGTTGAGCAATATGTGGCTTACCTGTAATGAATTTCCTTGGTTATGAAGTTTGCATCAGGTTTTCAGATTCTGGTAAAAGACTTTACAGATCTAATATAATCAAAAATCCAAAATTCATTATTATTAAATACTAGTGTATCCGTGCCATCAAAAATCATGGCAAAAAATATTTATAAATCTGTCTTGAGATAATCTTTCCCTCGCTCTTCTTTTTCGCTCTCGATTCAGTCTTTTTTTTCGTTCGAGTGGAGGTTTCATGCTTAAGCTTATTTCATAGGTAACTTATTTTTCTTGTGACAGTAATAGACACTTGGAATACAGTATTTTTGAGCCGCAATAGAAGTAGTTATAGCCATTCGTGTCATATCCTAGATACAGAAATTCAACATTACTGAAAGCAACGACGAGCTTGTGTATGTATATTGTAATATGCAATGCCCCGTCGAACTCGGTATCCACGATACGGACTCGAGTATATAAGGCTCTGGATCTCTCTAATTTTTTTGGAAGTGACTTATAGTGCACTTGTACAGCGAAAATGAGTGTATTAATTTTCCAGTGAACTGAAACCAAGACCGCCAGTGCTAATTTCTTCCTATCTATTCTTAATAGCGTGACACGAAACATAAGTCAATAAGTATCTAAATAAATATATGAACACACGACGGTCATTCTTAGTATTCGATGAAGTAAGATGCTATTTAAAAAAATAATAATGATAAATGTATGAAAGGTAATTTTTATATTTTTAAACAGTGGAAAAAATGTAGGAAATTTGAGCGTTGTATGTATTTTATCAATAATTGTCTGGTTGTCACGTATAAAGTGAAGCATTTTTTTAGTTAATTGTTCATTCCGTCATGTAACGAAGAAACCTCGTTAGTGTACAATAATCTTGATCTTTTTTTGCTTCTTTTTCTTTCTGATTTTATTTCTTATTCATTGTTACTTCAAGAACAATTCAAATGATTACCTCCTCTGCACCCTCAGAATTTAATTATTGCAGTTTGGTGGTGTTTTCAAGGGTTCATTCATTGATCGTTTTTTGCTTAAAGGGAAAACAATAACAGCAACCTCGTATTATGAAAAGAACTGAGTGTATGTTTAAAAAATACAATAAAGACATCTTATTGAAAATAAGAAGATGACCTAATTTTGCTGCCACGTCAAGCCACGGTCGCAACATGTCATCTGCCCAAAAGCTGCATAGCCTAAATAATGAAATTTGCCTTCTTACATCTCAACCTGTTATTGCTCCTGCCAATTATTTCTTGTTTAAGCATTTTGACGTTTCCATATGCAATAAAATATTTTTCGATGAGGACGCGGTAATCGATGCATTTAAATTACTTATTTCATCGAAGGATAAATATTTTTCTGAGGATGGGATGAATAATTCAGAGATGCTTAGGAAAGAAGTCGTTCAACATGGTGCGTATATAAAATAAATGAACAAATAAATTATCTAACTTTAAGGAAAATATAGAAATTGATCATTTCCTTTTTTCAAAGTAAATGAATTACGTCATTCAAACTCATCTTACATAATGGATCTATTATTGCGGTGGCAATTATAGATTATTTTTAATGCTGGAAGTTCTAATATAAATATAGAAAAGTAACTGCTACAAAATTCTGGGAAAGTGGCCCAACTAAAGAGAATCGATGAAGACGCTGACTGAAATTTTTCCATTTTTCCACACCGGTTCATTTTGTGTTCCGGTGAAGATTCGTGGCTGCCCCAATATCCATGCGTAAATTATCTTGATTTTTCTTACGATATTGAATGGGAAAGGTTTACATTGCATGCCGTGCATGCAATGCACAACGATACTGAGTGAAGTAATGTACCATACCAGTAAAAGAGCATGTGTTTGTTTGTCTTAACGGATGCCACGTGAATGATATATTAATACTAAAAATTTAAGCTGAACTTCAATATATCTTTCATCATTTTCAGCTATCAAAATATTTTATCGTTCATGTATTTCTTATGATTTGTATTTTTCAGAGGGGACGTTACTTAATCACCCCCTGTACTTACGATTTATTCAAGCAAGTTATGGATGTGAAGGGTCGAGATAAACTCTTCCCACACATGGGCCAGGTACGACGGTCATCACACGGCCTTGAGTAGAGATGGGAGGCGCCAGAAGAAGTTCTTTACCGGCAACGTGTGGTTGTGCACAACAAGTGCTTTGAATCTAGACACACTGCACAGTTGTGCGCTTAAAGAGCACTGCGCTCATCATCCTCTGCTGCTCTGACCTTGCTCCTGTGTGCCCTCAACCTAAGCACTCAAAATACATGTAGTACGAGATCAGCATTTTAAAGAGGTTTATGTTTGCATTTATTCGTATAATTTTTGCATACAACGTATAATGTTATTTACAAACATGATAATAATTTATTTAAACTTTTGTTGTTGATGTACGGTTATCGTGTAGGGTATGTTTGTTTTTATTCATTACTTCGTGTGTTACTGTTTGATATTTGACAATCAAATTATTCATAGACCAAATCTAGGTTCGTCCTTCTGTTTGAAATAGATTTAACGAACTGGAATTTTAGACAAATAGAAATTTGTTACGGAAAGTCTTCACTTATTATTGTGTTTATTAAGTCACTGTTTGATTATTTTGTATGTTTATCAAATAAAATAATTTGATGGTCATTGAGGATTGAAGTAAGTCAGTATTCCTCTTTAATTGGGCTGGATAAAAGAGCCGTATTATAGATGTTTACGAAACAAGTACATGAGGTGCCCTTCAGAGCAGAATTATACTTTAGAAACCGTCTTTTTTACCTGCTTCAGTAGTTTCATATTTGATCAGCTGCATTTTAAAGTTTTACTGCCTGAAAACCCTAAAAATTAGTTTTCCTCAACTATATCTTGTCTTAAATAGTTTTTTCACGCAAGTCCACTTCTCTCTTTCGCAAGAGAACAGCATTTCTCTGTCAAACACGTTTAACTTGTTAACCTACTACGAATTTCTCTCGTGTTGTCTTTTCTATGGATGTTGGAAGCGTGCTTGTGCGATTGTATTTGCTGTGAGTGTACGTAGTTGCCGCATGTTAGTCAACCGGCTCTCTCGAACATTACTGTGACCACCCAACCATCCAGCTGTTTTGCCTCGCTGAAGCTACTACTTCATAGTCTCTATGCATGAAGCTCGTATCAGTACTTGGCTCTGTTAATTCCTTGCTACTGGTACTGCTACTAACCGTCCTTTATACTTTGTATTGCTTGCTTATTTTGTGAACTTTAACTCGGCATAAAGTTATTATTCGTAACAACACTACCTGTTATTAAGAGTGTGCGATTCTGCGGTGTTTTGCAGTGCATAGTACTGAGCTCCGTCGAGTCAAGAGTGGGTTTGTCATGGTACTTTTTGCGTAATTCATTCTCACTGTACTAAGGTGCTTGTAAGGCGTAAGCGGATAGCTCTTCATCGCATCTTAAGGACTCCGCATTCATTGGGAGACACCTAGTATTTTTGAACTCTACTCTGATATTATCTGTCGTCAGTTTACCATGGGAGATTTTCACTACTTACTCCTCGAGACCCTTCGTGCGGAGATGGTGATTAATAAAACCTTATGTGCACTGACGACGACTTGCAATTCAGGGTTCGTTTGCCAGGCTCTACCTGCATCCAATATAATTACCGTGCCTTGAATTCTTCTGCTGCTGCCATTCCCTTAGACTCTCTTGTCTCTTGTTGTGCCTTGAAACTTGACAATCTGCACTCAACACTGCCAAGATTAGTGTTCATCCATGACCCTGTTTACACTCGGCCATTGGCTTCTGTTTGTCATAGACTCGTCACTGTTGCTCGGCGTCCGCTATGGTTCTTTTGAACCATAATTTTAGGTTTAATTTTTCTTTCTAAAACTTTGAAAATCTTTTGAATCTTGGTTCCATCGAGTTTGTACCCGTCAGTTTGGTGGTATTCATAACAAGAAATGTTTGGAAGAAACAAATGATCACCAAACTTTTCAACAGATCTCGACACTGTTGGACAATTTTCAAACGGGATGGACTTTTATGTAGAATTTTCCCGTATTATATTGCTTTGCAGTAAAAAGTTGGTAGTCCATTATTGTGTGTGCCCAAAGATTGCATTCTTGTAGAACCGTGTTTTATAATATTCGAAAGCAGAAATGCAAAGGAAAGCACAGTGTAATTTACACCTAAGGAAGAGCTGCAATTCGCACTTGTTGACACTGATGCTAAAGATATTTTTGCTGGCGTTTGCGACTTCTCTCACAAAGCTCGTAGTGTAGAGCAACAACACTAGCCTTGGTTGTTCCTAATTTTTTTTAGCAGTGCGCTATGTACTCATTGACTTCACACAGCTGCTGAAGCACTTTATTACGTGGTGTGTTCGGACATTGATCCTCCTGGTTGTGTTCAGGTGTGTTATAGAGCTATTCGTTAATTTTTGCACAACCCTAGGAGTAGTTTTTGTGAAGCTTGTGCCAGACTCATAGTGAATGTCAGTTAAATGGTATCTCAATTTTCCAAGTTATGATGCGATTTTTTCTGCGTATTTCTGATTCTAATGTTCCTGTATCGCTTTATTTTTTGTATGTAGACGAAAAAATGAGTGGCTTAAGTTCCCTGTCAAACACTAGCTGTACCCGTCATATTTTTCTACTGGAATGTTTTCGTTTTGTGCATTGGCCGTAGCTCCGTATGTTGTGTATGATACCCATGCCAGTCTTAAATCAATAGCATTCCTAACAATTTTTTTACGGTAAAACTAAGTAAATACCTGATTTTTGTGACCTGTCTACCCTATGGCTTACGTATTCTACAGGATATTTTTCTATGACAACAGAGATACTCCTCAATTTCGAAAAGCGCCCTTTCTACGGCAGTTACTTCTACGCTTCCGATTGATTTTCTACCTTACAAGTTTAACGAATCTGATGACTGAGAAGCTTTATGTGAAACTTGAAATGACAAATTATAATTTATCTTGACTCTGTAAATGTGATTGACTCGTGTCAATTGGAGCTTAATTCAGCCTCAAATACTGCTATGATTTTGACTAGCATCACAATGATGGTGAAGTCTTTGTTGAGTTGTTTTAGCTGTTGTTAGTGCACTTTACTGGCCTTTGTTACTTCGAACGTTGCTCCCGTATTCATGAATTAAATCAAGTCGTGACAGTGCATGACATGTCCCAGAAAAACGTGCGTTATTCAGAATGGACAGCAGAATTTTTTTATTTGCCTATCTGGAACGCATTAAATGCAAGTGCACACGCATGGCTCGGATGTTTTCAGTTAGCAGAATTGCCTCTGTACCTGACATTCTATCTTCAACATCGACAACCTGATCGATGTACTGTCGCTTGGCTGTTGTGGCTTGCTACTTCAGCAATTGTCTGGATGGTATTGCCACCTGCTTTCCTGCTTATTGTATGTACTTTCCTCTAGTGCATCTTGTTCTGAAACACTAACGTGAATTTAATACGAATTTTTACGGTTGGGTAAAACTTGCCTTAGTTAGGTTGAGTTCAACCACTGAATGTACTGCATGTATATGTTTTTCTTAGGATCATTAAATGAACATGTTTCTAAGTATACGTAGCAATTTCGGATCGAAAACTCATTTGAGTGAAAAATTTCGAGTATCAACCGCATCTAAAATTCGATCAACACATTAAAGTTTACGCCTGGGGTTGCGACAGTGTTACCCTCCTACGGATTTAAACCTTAAATTTATTTTACCTCTCAATAATGTTAGTGTACTCAAAATTTATGCTCACGCCTACTGAGTGCATGTGTAGTACTCAATAGCTCATGAAACCTTATAAACAACGAGAGTGAGTATCGTTGTATACATGATACCTGCGACGCATGTGTGCTGAATATGAGTGTAGAGCAACGGGCGACCCCTGCTACTCATGCGCTACACGGCTGTTCATGCGCTACACGCCTGTTCATGCGCTACACGCCTGTTCATGCGCTACATGGCTGCTCATGCGCTACATGGCTACTCATGCGCTACACGCCTGCTCATGCGCTACGTGGCTGTTC
>VCRD01000205.1:158148-211832 GCA_006783055.1 Trinorchestia longiramus | reverse complement strand
TGTTCATGCGCTACGTGGCTGTTCATGCGCTACGTGGCTGTTCATGCGCTGCAGGCGGTGTGGAGTGAGCTGGTGTTTGCGAGCGACCAGACACACTGAAGTCCTCCCCACCTTTCCAAATGTGTTTTCGTCTGAGCTGCCGTCTGTCTGGATCTTGTTGAGTTTTTGCTGAACCTATTCGTGTGTTGTGTTTCTTGTGCAACTGGCAAGCTTGCTGCAACCCCAGCAATGGTAACATACAACTCGCTAATTCTTCTTTACTGCTTTCAATTTTTTATCTGATAGTGCCCTACGTGTGCTTAGTTCATTTTATTGGATGTTTATTTAAACAAAACAGTGAATTTTTCAATTTTACTCTCTGTTTAGTCTGTTAAATTGTATTATATGTCGCATTCTCCAGCGCTGCCCTTTTTACTCTATTGTCTTGATATTGGCCTCTGAAAAAATATAACTTTATTTCTGTAAAGTGTTACTACATTTAGAAAACGTGCTGCTGTTTCTGAAGGAGGGCTTTGAAGAGTCAGTTACACAATCCAGCACACAGTGAATACGTTTCAAACGTCGTCGTTAAATGTTGGTAAATATTCCGATTTCATTATGAAACTAACTTTCTTAAATCGAACGTCTGTATATTTTATTGTTGAGGCTCCTTTTCAGCTTTTCGGTTGTCGGCTCAATCTAAAATTTGATTCAGTGTTCTATTTCTCCTATACATGTATGAGTTCTCCGAGTAAGGTATTTACATATGAAAAATTCGTCCTATAGAAATAATTGAATGTTTTTTATGCTTCTTCCTTTCATTCTTCTGATCCGTTGATTTTTTTATTGTTGATGAATATTCAATGAGCGGTTGCGTCTCTGTACAGTTTCTCAGTACATTTCTACGCCACTGACCAGGTCATCTTATTGCTCACCTTATAGCACTCGTCCGTAACTCGATTTCTGAATCTCACTTGAACATGTCAAGTGTCAGGTTTGATGCAAATTATTCGTAAGTTTGTTAAGGTCTCTTGAATAATGCAGCGATTCTTTTGGGGCTCAACCTCATCTTTTGTTCATTGAATTGAGTTACGCGTCTGCGAGCCGCACTCGAAATGAAGTCTTTTTTTTGTTCTTTTTGCGGTACTTGTGTAACGCTCGAGTTTCCGATATCGAGTCGAAGCTCCGATGTAATCATATTACTCATGACGGCCTCCCTCTCCTTACCTCTGAGTGATGTCCGCCACAACTTGTATGCTCTACTCCCGGTCTGGCATAATTTTCTTTTTATATCGGAAACCCGTGATCTCTTCTGTGTAATTATTGTACTGACCGGTTTTACGACCGATAACATTTTAGTAATTAATGAGTAGTTTAATATCCTGCTTCCCATCCGGATTTTAAAAAATCTTTGCTTACTACTCAGAGAAACGCAATGAAAGGAATATGAAATGTTGTATTTTGAAGAAATAATAAATTCAAACTGAAGGGTACTTCATTTGTTCTGTGTTCTGTTTTCCTCTGATTTAAAACTAAATTATTTTTCCATTTGAAATTAAGTAAGAATTTTTGAAAAATACTGGGCCACTTGAATTACATTAGTTGTCAATTTCTATGTATTTTCATTTCCTGAATCCAAACATCGCAGAAAAATGTTGCTTGGCTCTGGGTCTCATGAAACATGTAACTTTGATTATTTTTTATTGCAACGTACAAAGTGCGTCGGTAGATTCTAAAAGCTGATTAGTATCTACTCTACTTTCTTGATTGACGCTTATAGTTAACTGAAAAATCGTCTCGTGCCAATGTCCAGCAAATATTCTTGTGAGGCATTTGTCATGGTATGAGACTTATCTTTCTTTGAAATATTTAGCCATATTTGTTACGAACAGTCCAGCGGTTGGCCTGTTTTGGCCAACCATGACAAATGCCTTTTGTCCTGTAGGTACCATGAAAAATAACTTTTCGTATGGCTTGTCTGGCAGTAGAAGGTATTCCTTTCCTCGTCAAGCTTTAGCGAAGCTAGGTAGCGAAATGATCGCAGCAAATGTGTGGAGCCCATTTCTCATCCTCGTTGTTAATTGTACGTCCTAAACATATGATGGGCCTTTTCAACCGTAGCAGGTGTACGTTGCTTACCTCGCCACTAATAAAAAGTTTACCTCGCCACTAATAAAATTAAAGTTCTCCCTACCCTGTTCGCACAAATACGAAGCATTTGAAAAAAGTACACAAAATATTAAAAGATGGTAAATTTATTTATTACTTAAGCGTTAAGGATAACGACTAAGCAGAAGTCCCGATATGAATTGTCGATTAAGTTTATGCATTGTTACTGTTAACATTGCTCGTATAGGTTGTACCCTTACTATTTTTCTTGTTCGCTGGTAAATTATTTCTTCTGCAATAGAAGGGGTATACAGTTCCCTAGAAGACTCACCAAAGTTCTTTTCAGATGCATTTACTTTTATTTACGAATCGTTAAGGTTGAGAAATGACCGAGTCCTTGGACTTGTAAGGTTGGGTTTGTCAGCTGTGTCAGCTGTAAGGCTTCCTGATGTCTTACCCTGGACAATACTCAACAAGTTCAGTCATCTATCAGCGGGCCCTTGATTTGCAACACTTGCATCTGTCTCTCACGTTTAGGCTTTCCCTAGTTGAACTTACCATTCTTCGACAAGTCTGTCAAAACGTCAAATCGCATCGTTCCTTTGATTGACTACTGTTCAAAGATTAATTTCTTTAACGTGACTCTCGGCGAGCGTATAATCTGTAAAAAGTGCTTGCGTATATGGAAGGAGCTAAATGGTTAAAAGCACTTTGTGTACATTCTAAGTTCTAGTTGCTTCAACTAGTGTGAAAACGCTTTTAACATCTAAGGAAACGACCCGTTCACTTGTGAAGTATAATTTCTTGCAAATAAACTAACAAAGTAAACTATCTATTTGTTCCGTTTAATTTCTGTGATTACTTGGTCGAGTCGTCAGATCGATTAGCACCAAACGAGCGTTCGTTAATCTCTACTTCTAATATAGTATTAAAGTAACGGTGAAATAGGGAGAAATTTGCTACGCCTTAATGTTTCTGTTCTTCATAAAATTCTTTGAGCTTAATTATGCTTATGTGAGCCCAGTATTCTTTATCCATGTCATGAAAAGCCGTAGACCCCTTCCTTTTATCAGATTTTGTTTTAATTCGTCTTGTTTTTCTACGTTCTTATCGTAATTTATAAGCCAGTATTTGTTCATGATTAAAATTACAAATGAAAATTATTCACTAGATTCGGATTCAATGCATTTTTACGGTTAGTAGGTTTTTATTTAGGATATTCCTGTTAACCATGTAACAGATTTTTATGGTTAGAAAGTTTTCATTTAGGATACTCATGTTTACCATGCAACAGATTTTTTACTTCGAAAGTTTTTATTCAGGATACTCATGGCTTAAGGCAACAGGTTTGGCTTAAGCTTTTTTATAATGGATTTTTCATCCCTATGTTATGCTACCCAATAATTAACGGATTCTCAGTGCACTGCCACTAATTTTTGGAGCAAGTTAGTAAGATATTTGTATTATTTGTGCTAGCGAGTGTCTACCTGAACATGGTTAAGCTGAAGAAGATTGCAAAATATTTCCGGAAAAGGTAAAAACAAAGTTCTGGTGGAATTTTTTCTCACTCATCTTTGTAGTTAAGTGTCTTAAATTGCTTCTCAGTTACTCTATAAAAGTGTAATTTGTTATTATTCTGTGGTTATCATTTGCATTTACCGGTGCTCAAGTGAATGCAAAATGTGTTGTATGGTCATGTAACTGTGTATTAAAATTTCACGGTCTGTCCTGTACATTATTAGTCAAATCAGTGCTACGGAATATTCGTTTTTAAGCTGAACTAATGATATGCTCTGCAAAAAATTTTGTTCTCAACCTTGTACCACATTAATTGGGCAGTAAAAAGACACTGCATTGTGCCTGCATTAGCTTAGAGTCACGAAAGATTAAATCGCTAAGCATTTTATTTCACGCTTCAGGTTGTGCAGTGCACTGGTTGTTCTCGAGACCCTCGTTTCACGCGATCCATAATTTTAAGGCTGAGTTAAAGCTACTGCAGTCATCGAACACAACGGATTTTGTTTATTGCATTCGGTTTAGTCCCAATTATACGGCTGTTCATATTATGTAAAGTTTGCAAATGATTGAGATAGTGCTCGGTTCTTCTCGATTTAAGCTGAACATCCTACCCCTCAGATGACCTAAATAAATGGAATCCACTTTTTTGTTGTCACATTTCGCAATGGAATTTAGCAACACCTTTAGTCACGCAGAAGCTAAATATGATTGCAGAATTTAGGTGCAGAAGAACTACTTGTCGAGGAATAAAAAGACGTGAAATAACCGTATACTGACTCGTGCAATTATTCAGTAGAGCAGGTGAATTTCACCCCTAAACGACCCGTCACACGTGTAAGCGAAGTTGGGTGAACTTGAAAAAACTTCAGTCTAGGGTTATTAGCAAAGATGACATTTGGTCATCTTGTTATGCTTTTCTCGAGTTTCGTATTAGAATTTCTATGATTCAAGTTGCTTTTATAGCCTACTTTATTTCTGCATTCGTCTTACTTAAGTTTCGTTCCGATGTACATATTTTAATCTGTACTATTGGGAATAGTTTGAAAAAAATAGAAAGAACACCCTTGATATCCAAATAAAAATTGCTTGGTCATCCAAACTAATCAGTCGGTCAATTTTGCTATCTTGCCATTTGGGCCGTGGGAAATGAAGAGCTCAAGTCAACGTTTAAGGTAATATTCAGGGAAAAAAATTCTGAACGGGAATTTACTCGACTGCCTGCCATTAGGCCTTTTGGGGCTTTCTTGAAGAGAGAGTGAGAGGGTGCGAGAGAGATCCACTTATCAAGTAGTGTAGCAAGCTAGCTAATTCAAATGACTTATTTTTTATCAGTATGGATCTTGAGGATAAGTGGGCGGGAGGCAAGATGATTTTTTTTACTCCTCTTGGTAGAAGGGCATGGCGACAGTGTCTGTCCTCGTCTGCGTGTTTTCGGAGCGCGTGCCCCCACTGGGTCTCTGTCAGTGGTTCCTAATGAAGTGCAGTGTCTCAGTGTATCTTGCAAATTCACTGGTCCTCTTTAAATCTGTAAACTGAACATACTATGGTTCACTAGTACCACCTGAAATTATTGAAAGTAAACTGCGGATTCCAAGGTTTACCGATTCCATTTGAAATTAGTAACAAAAACTAGAGACACTTATGTTGGTTGATTCCACTTGAAATAAGTAAGCGTAAACTGAGGTTACTAAAACTCGCTAATTTTATATGAAATTAGTAATAGCAAAATGAGTACACATACTAAGGTTTACTGATTCACGATAGTGCCAGTCCTTGTCATTGTTGCTGGGAGGTATGTCGTTTCCTAAGGGTTTCTGCAGCTGCACACTGAAATCAGTAATTGTTATTGCAAGAGTCAGCATTTAGTGTGGATGCTAGACTTTTTTCTTTTCTCTCTTGTTTTACTCGTGAGGGATGCACAGCACACCGTGCAACTGATCTCATGCAGTATCATCGTTTCTATTTCTTTTATTTTTCTCGTTTCACCTTTTTGTTTGTTCAAGGTGCCTTTATCTTTCTTATGTTAGCGTGGAGAGCTGTTGAAACTGAGGCCTTTAAATATTAATCCATGTAGCGTCACTTCATATTGTAACAATAGAAACTATAACAATTTAAGTAATTATAATGAGAGTTGATGATGTATAAAATACGCTTACCTAACGTTATGCGTCATTCAAATGACGTTTCTGTCCTGATGGTTCTAAATTGAACCTTTTTTATAATGCTCTTCTGTTAATACAATACGCTTGTCATTCTGTAGGTTTAGCATAGTGAACTGTGTTCTGTAAATCTGTACTTTTATCGATTTATTTCACTTTCCTGATTTGACCACCTTTTCGGTAACGTCACGTGGCTAGTGTGGCCCAAATCTAAACAAATTGAAGATTTTTATACAGTGTAGGCTAAAATCCGACTCTGGAGTTAACATCAATCATGTATTTTAATATTCTATTGAATGGAGTGATGGTCGCGCTATTCGAAACACTTGTGCGCTCCCACATGTGATTTACAGCAAGAGTGACTGGCTTCGTGCATGCCGCTGTGGTGCATTAGTCAACGTTGGATTCTTCTTGCTCAAATCTGTGTGTTGTCAAGCCTCTTGAAACTTATGCTTAACCCATTTATGCCCAGTGTTGCGTTCACGCAACAAAATAGCACTTCACTTTTCTCAACCACCTAACCAAACTATGCACTTTTCAGAGACGGAATTGCTTTTAGTAGCCTCAGAACATTTGTAGTGAGAGGATGTAACTTGTCTGTTAGCTCTACATCATTAAACCTTCAATAATTACGGGCGTAAATGGGTTAATTTAGTGTTTTGGCGCTGGTGGGACGTAACACGTTGCATATCACTCAGTATGGTAGAAAATAAGTAGACCTTTCGGCCGAAAGGCTCGGTCATATACTATAAGAAATAATAGTAGATAACGCCGTCATTTTTATAAGACTGCTATGTAAATCCTGTTACAGGTAAAAAACATTAGACTATGAAGACCGAATGATGCACAGGATTTTATTGTCAGTGTTACCTAATATTAACTCCAACAATACGGATACACCAAAAAAAGTTCTAGAAATGTGCTGCAGATTTTTTACTATTCTCGATTCTTTGTTAACGATTACGGCCACTATTTACGTAGAAAACGTCCAATTTTTACTGCGCTATGCTGTAAATCCCGTTACGCGTTAACATCGGTAAAATTTAAAAGTGAATCATTCGTTGTACCGTAAAATGTAATCCCAGGGGAAATGCACTGGAAAGAATTTTTCTTCATTTTATCTTCATGACCTGCGCTCCTCAGGCGATATGTTAGATTCAAAGAGATATGCTGTTGATGCTTGTCCTCGTCAGTGTACCTTGGCCAATTATTACTCCTCTGTGGTCTCGCTTCTCTCATCGTCATCGGCTATATTTACGCATGAGTTTTGTGTGTTTACTTTTGTAATTAGATAGCCTGCGTAGGCGTTCCGTGCAACTGGCCTCTTGTTCATGTGTCTTTTCTTTATTTGTTTCATATTACCTTTCTATATCCTTGAAATGCTTACGTCTTTTTTACAGACATAGCAGGCTGTGCCGAACGAGCCACTGAAAAATTTTGCGTTCTTGTGGTGCCTGTTACTGAATTTTTAATGAATTTTACTTTGATGATCGCTTTAATTGAGCGGAAACCGTAAAATAATGAACAAAATAATAACCGTAGAGTATTCGCTCATCTATCTTGTATTTTAGAAATAGAAATAGAATGAGGCATAAGGAAGTAACCACTTGGGTCGGTACCCAAGAATGAGCCAAACGGCGAGTTCCTCAAGTCATACTGGTGAAAAAATTTACATCTAATGTATTCTGATGTCTGTTATGTAAAAATTATTGCGCGTTCATTGTATTTCGTATGGGTGCCATCTTTTCCCTTTTTCTCTATCTTTGGGGTAGCCCACCTATCAGACTGTATTTTAATCCGAGTGTCTTTGATCAGTCGAAAGACTGATCAGGGCAAGAAGCTCACGCTCTAAGTTTAGAAATGCGTTTGCTGGTGCTACGGTCAGTAGTCAATAATTAATTACTACTTTTAAGTTAACTAATTCTTTCTCGTCAATGACTTAATACTACAGCATAAAAAAACTAATATCTGTACAGATCTAAAATTGAATGGCTGTGACTTTGAAGTCATCCAATTCTTGGTCATAATTTATTCCATTCCCATTCATTGATACGCTTGATTATTTCGTTGTAAATTAATTATATAACCTGTAATTTGTGTTGTTGCACAAAAAGATATCTCATGAATTATATTTCTTCTTGTGAGGACTCGGAATTGCTAGAAAATTAGGAAAGAAATATTCTCTTTCATGTGACATGTTCGTGTACGTTTATTCTTATATGTAAAGGAATCATGTTATCGTTTACGAAGTATTTAGTTTGTGTTTCTCAAGTTTAAGATCTATTTGTCCCGCTCTATCGTCGTTTGAAATCAGCACTTCTTGTGCAGCTAGGCCTTTTGCTGAAGATGTAAGTCGCATTTCATTGTTTCAATTATTATACTCAGAAACTTCAAAGCCTCATTTTACTCCAAATCTTTCAACCATTTTTGTGATGATGCTGCCTAAATCTTGGCTTCATCATAACGCGGTCGCGTGTAGCAATCGACCCATCAACGGATATTAGCTTCTCTTCGATCAATGTGTCGATACGCTCGTCCTGGAAAAATAGACTTATCCGATGTCTCTTGCGACCTTTGCACTCTTGTCTTTTTGCTCAACGCATTTTGCATTGGACTTACTTGTATCAACTGCTCCCATGAACTGTTATGAAGAATTTGAAGAATGAAATTGTCACTTGAAGAGAATGTTCATCTTTTTGTACGATCTAACATTGTTTCAAAATTTGCTGAAGTGCTCCCGCTGGTCACTGGAGTAGTACCAATTGTCAAATTCATAATTTGTCGTTCGTCATCTCAAATGTAGCCGCTTATGATCCGTTGTTCTTACTGGTGTCTCAATCACAGGGAAAGGAGACGGGAACCTGAAATTATCCTGTGTTCCCAAATCTGTGCTGTATCTGGTTCTGGGACGACGCTGTTTAATTATACCTTAATGTGCAGGCTTGCTGCAATACAAAAAAGCGAAACAGAAGGATGGAAGCAACGGTCACAGAAGGACAAAGACCTCACCTCCAATGTCACCACCAGACAAAAGGTACTTAAGGATGCCTTTGTGTGAAGTGTCTTCGTAGTGAAGACCGATACGTTTGTATATTCTCGTTTTTTTATCACGAGCCATGTAGTACGATTCTCATTTATTATAGTCTATTGTCTTGCTGTTAAAATGCTGGTCTTTGTGGTATTTCGGCGGTAAGTTTGTGTGATGTGTTGAACTTTTTTCATTCATGTTAGTCAAGAGTAGGATAAGCTACAAAATTGCTGCGTCACAAAGAGCGAGTAAAAAATATCGTAAAAACTTTTGCAGAACGTTGGTGGCTCTAGAGAGCGGCCAGTGAGTCTTATGGATCGCGTCAGCAAGCTAGAATCATCAGCACAGACCTGGAAAGTCCGCGTTGCGGAGTCTGACGCTTCCAAGTATACGGTGGCTCACAAGCTCGCTATGTCGGCATCTGCCTCATCTGTACCTGGTATGGGTCTTTCTAGTAAAGGAATGGTGCCTGTAATACCGGGTCTTATTTTATCTTCTCCGAAGAATCAGTCATCTTCGGCGGTGCCTTCGTCGTCTCCTGCCTTCCAGACTTCGGCTTCCACGCAAATCACGGGATCCTCTCCTCCTTCCTCAGACAACTCTTCTGGATTCTTAACTCCCTCTCCTGGGACAAGTCCTCCCAACGCCCACAACATATCCGATAGTCCCTCAAGTCAACGCAAAGTACGAAAAATTCCTCAGCCTAAGATATTCAAAAGCAAAACGGGCGTTAACATTCCGATGATGATGCCCCCAGCTCTTCCGGGGCTTAAACCTATAAAGATTGACTATAGAAGAGCTATCTCGACTCCTGCTGCTCGAACTGAGGGTAGGTTATTAGCGTATTGGCTAACCTGTTAATATCTTCAGATTGATATTTTTGGTTTGATATGCTTTGACATTTGAAAACTACTCATCTCAAATTTGTGTTTGTTTTATTTCGATTTACATACGAATATATCCCTGAATTGTTTTTGTTAAACTATAGGTCTGGTAGAAAATTTCCACAATTTTTGTCTTGTTCATTGTTTTGTATTTTTCAGATAACCTCAACGAAACTGTTCAGACAGTAGAATTGTTCGAAGTGGCAGATGAAGAATTTCACAAATTCTTCGCACCTGCATCAACCCAGGCAGAGGTCCAAGAAGGCGATGCAATCAGCCTCGATCTTGCCGATCTGGATGTGGTCACCAGCAATGTACAGACACTGTGAGTGAAATTATCTTAAGACTAAAAAAGAACTTTGTTCTCCTCGTAGAATAATAAGGATCTCAAATTGGAAAGTCTGCGTTCCACAGTGATTCTTCAAAGTCTTAATTTAGGTAATGTTCTCTTTGTTTCGGGGTATTTCTCATAGTTATGAGCTGCCAACTGCTAATTAAACATTACAGGTTTTTGAGAATCTATTTTGAGGTTTAGTTATGAGAGGGCCTTATTCTTCATTTTATTTCTCTCCGTCTTGTAGCATAAGAAATATCGATGACTCTCTCTTCAACTTGACTCCCCCTGCCTCGTCATGTCCAAAACATAATGGTAGTACTAATGATAATTGTTAAAATATTAGTAGTACTATTTATGAAAAAATAGCAAGATTGAAGCTAAAGTAATATATTTTTCACAGTGGGGTACAGCGCCGTCGTGTGCAGAAGCACGCTCGTCACCGCGCTAGCGCCACCAACCCTGTGCGAGCCCTTGCCTCCAAAGGCCTCGGCCAGTACACTGAGCTGAGGCTGCACGCCGGCGAGCGCGAGCTCAAGAGAACCAAAATTGAAGGATGTGAGTCATTTTAATACTCAATTAGTACTTCTCTCGCTTCTGATATTCTGTCTTACTCTATTGTCTTTAATATGGCCAAAAAATGTCGTCTTACTTTATCTTCTGTCATGAGACCAAAAATGCTTGGAATTAGTGAATATTCAATTTAATTGCACAGTCCTGATTTTTTCAAACCATTTTCACGTAAGATTGGACTTAACCTTCAAGTGCCTTCGAGTGCAAATTTGTGGACGGCCCCAAGTCCTCAGTTTTTATTGTAAAGATAATTAAATACGCAGCATGTGTGTGTGTGTGTCGCGAGGTACTGTTAAAACTTCAATTCAATTAAAGAGAATATGTCCGAGTATAATGCTTTTTATTTTTGATGAGGTCTACCAGGTAAACCCCTCGCGTTAGAAATAGACATCTAACATGAGATGGTTGATGATGCCTTCATTTTGGTTTGTTTGTGTAAGTTTGATTTCTAAACCTTAGATTGACTTTTCGGTCTCGTAGAGG
The DNA here is from genome assembly GCA_006783055.1 of Trinorchestia longiramus. Classification (NCBI taxonomy): domain Eukaryota; kingdom Metazoa; phylum Arthropoda; class Malacostraca; order Amphipoda; family Talitridae; genus Trinorchestia; species Trinorchestia longiramus. Next base: position 200,765 of record VCRD01000205.1, on the reverse strand, counting down.
AACGGTCGAATGCTAACGGGTGGTACATTCTTGATACTAGATCCGGATCTCCTGGTTCTCTTCGTTACTGGAATGATACGGAAAATATACAGAGAAAAATTGTATTATGAAATATTTCTTTTAATTGCCCAGGTATAAATGTTATTACAAAGTAATATTTAAAACCGTTAAAACTTAGGAAACGAACGTTGTATCATGAATTAGGATTAATATTTTATTTTTCCGCAGATTCAAAAAATTCTACTTTGGCGGTGGAAGCCTTAGCCGGGCTAGCATCGAAGGAGAACTTCAGTGCCGTGACACTAAAGCCCGTAACTGCTCAGGACACACGTGAACTGCCCCCTTACACTCACCCTATGTTGCTGCGTGTCAAGGGCAGGCGTCATGCCGAGGCACGTCTCGTTCAACCGTCACCTGAGCTTGTCAACAGCGGTGATGACTTCATACTCGTCACGCCGTCCCAAGTGAGTGTGTTCTACAATTCAGCCTCTTATCCGTAATCAGAATGTAAAGATGAAAAACTGAACTCTGCTCATACAGGAAAATGTATCTTAGTTTCACTTCTACAACGGAATGTAGCATTTGTCATTTTTAAGGATTAGTACGTGATTAGTCTATGTTTGTCTAGTTAAATATTTCATTTTGCATTGTGATTTCTTCCATGCTTCCATGAAGAAGGCTTTAGTTTTGTGTAGTTTTGTATTTTCGTAGTACAAAAATATTCGATCAGTGATTTCTATGCTTAGATCCTGAAATGTTTCTCTGTCTTGAATTTCTACCGAAACTAATGTGAAGTTCGTTCTTTGATTCTATAACGTAGCAAGCCAAATTTGCCTTTTTTTGCAATTAGCTTTTTCTAATAATGAAATATCATAAGAATTATTATCTTGTTTGATGAAATTTTCACGTTTGTTTTTCCAGGTGTATCATTACAAAAGCGAGTTTGCAAATGTCATCGAGCGGGCCAAAGCTGCTGAGATTGCCTCATTTATCGTCCAGCAGAAAGATTTGGGTGTATCTTCTTCTTCTCCTGTCGTTGAAATCACCGAAAATGTCAAAGGCATCAGGAGAACACGCTTTTGGGAAACGCTTGGTACGCAACTTTATTTTGAACTGTTTAACATACGCTGTTGCTAAGCATAAATATTCTTGACGTGGATCATTTGGATATCGAGTCCCCGTCTTGGAAACGTCATTGTGTTACTGAGCTATTTTTTGTTATACATGTCAATCTCGGCCTCTATACCATCAGAATTTATTTCCGTGGCAATAGGTCTGAGTGGTTCAGCTTTTTTTTGTCGATTCATAATTTTGGAATAGTAAAAATACATTTGATGTATGCATTTATTCTTTTTAGTTTTAAACATTATGATCTATCGTATTCATTTTTTCCACTTCTAAATTCTAAATATTTTCCAAGTTGAAGTCATTCTTTTACTTTACTTATGAAAATGTCAAATTAATTAATTTTTTCAAATCTTAAATAGATGTTATATTCTATTATATGGCAATATATATAAATGTACATAATGCATTTCCGTTCGTATGTTGTTTATTTGCACCATTTTGAATTCAAGTTTCAGAAGATGATCAGAGCTGTGTTGTTTGACTTTCTATATTTGGAAGGTTATTTTGACTCTTGTTTGTTCAGGAGGTGGAAGCGATAGCATGTGTGCGCTTCCAGATGCAGGCGGTGATGACGAAGAAGTCGAAGCCTGCCTCGCTCGTAGCAACAAGGTGTACAGAGTGGAGAGCTGTGCACTGGTGCCACACGAACAGGCCTGGGGAAGGCCTCCAACTGTCGACCTCCTCAAGTCCGATCAGGTGGGAGGCTGAGTTTTCAACGAAGCCATGTCAGTGATAAGGAAATCTGTGTGCTGCAGGCTTGTGTGGAGTTGTTGATCTGCGATACCGAGGGGTTGTTATTAAAATAATTTTAGGTTGTAATTTGTAACATGTAGTTGACCTACAGTGTGACCCTTAAAATATTACGTAAACATGTTTTTAGATTTATCAGATGGCTATGTTTTGAATAAATAATTATTTATCGAGAATTTAAGGTGACTGTTTGCAATGCTTTCAATGTATATTGAAAGACACAATACTTTTTCTTAAAAATCGATGTTTGTATCGACCCGCGATATTAGTCCAACATGTTTTAAAGATTGAATTCATTATCAATTTGGATTAAAAAAAAAACAATACTAACTTCAAAATTATATTACCTTAGCTCATTGAAGCCTCGGCATGATGTGCCTTGTTGCTAAGGGAGATGTTTTTCAGGATATTTGACCAACGTTATTGAACCAAGAATAAGATTGCGAATAGTTTTAGACACATTTTCGATGCCAGCACTTGCAAATATGCTATTACTGATGCATCCACGATGTTTCACGACTTGTCGCTTAATTTTTCTCTGATCTCATTTAGCCAGAACCTTCGCTTCTCCTTTATCAGACCGCTGCTGGATTTTTAAAAAATCTTCTAATTGTCTTAACAGGGCGAAATAAAATTGTAATATGTGTACCTGGAGATGATTTTTAATCCGTTTTTTGATAATTAATGCTTTTTTGTCATCCGAAAGGCCTTTAGCACGTGTCATATTAATATTTACTTTAAGAGACCATTATCGTGGCTCGGCTAAAATTCGAGGGGTATTCAAAAATACACGGAATTTCTAATTCTTTCTTAATTTTTCTATACAATGGATCTATTTTTCAACATAACCTCCATCAAGGTCGATGCACTCTTTTAGGGGGTGTTTCAATCCTTTTAGACCATTTTGAAGAAATTGCAGACCCCTCTATGAACGATGTTTTTGTTGCGCGTTTTGCTTCATCAGTGCTATTAAAATGGACGCCTTTCAACTGTTCCTTGCGTTTTGGAAATAAAAAAGTCAGATGGGGCTAGGTCTGGGCTATAATGTCGATGTGGTAGCAATTCCCGTCGAAATTCTCTCAAAACTTCTTTTGTAACGTGTGAAGAATGCGCTGGAGCATTGTCGTGATGGAAGAGGATTCCACAGTGGAGCTTTCCTGGACGCCTTTTAGCTAATTCTGCTCTCAATTTCCACAGAACTTCTACATACATAATAGACTCCTGTGACGGTTTTTCGACCTTCTAAAAAGTCTACATGTACAACTTCTTCAGAGTCCCAGAAAACGGTTGCCATTACCTTGTTGACAGACCTCTCAGATTTGAATTTGATTGGGCCAGATGATCCGCGTGGAAGCCAGTGTTTTGACTGCAGGATCATATTGGTAAACCCATGTTTCATCCATAGTGATGATTTGACTGAAAAAGTTGTCTTCATTCGCTTCAATTTTGGTCAAAATTGCCGTTGACAATTCACTTCTAAGATTTATCTGATCTGGGCGCAACGCTTTTGGGACCCATCGCGACGAAAGCTTGCTGAGGCCTAAATCATCATGCAGAATCGAATGAAGTGAACCAACCGATATGCCCATAGTCTGAGTTATCTGATACACTTTCAATCTCCTATCTTCTTCGACTCTGCTCGTAACAGCGTCAACGTTTTCAAAAGTTTTAGAGGTTCTTGGTCTTCCACGATCCTCATCCTCAAAAGCTTCTCTACCATCTCGAAATCATTTAATCCGTTTGGAAACCGCAAGTTTTCTTCGGAGCATGATCCCCATAAACGTTCTGCAAAGCTTGAATGATATCCGTTCCTTTCCAACCAAGCTTTACTAAAAATTTTATGCTGGTTTTTATCTCGAAACCCTCACGTTACTTGGGGCAAAAAACTACTTTTTTATCAACTATCATCTCACGGCTTCGTTTTCAGGCGAATACTGATTGTTCAGAAACTGTTAGATAGCCAAGATCATGCTCTTTCTGACTGACATGTTCGAATATGTTTTATCTTGTTGGCACTCGGTCATGGAGCATTTCACGTATTTTTTGAATTACCCTCGTACAATAGAAGCTAATAATGGGACACTTTCACCATGAAATAAATAATGAATGAAAACAAATGATGTCATACACACTATTCAATTGCTAGGTCTAAAACAAATTGTTGCGAAAAAAAGTAATTTTAATTTAAATCATTAATTAGACTATAAGCGTTGGTCGCACTGTAACATAATACTCGTGCTGATCATAAATAACTCTTTATCACACATACGGAAAGACAGAGAGAGATGGAGATACATAGTCGATTATATATTTAAATAGAAAAACAAGGAAATCAAAGTGAATGTGTTGTTTTATGTTCGATATTAGATCTTATTCACTAAATAGATGCATTGCCTTAGGAACCATTTAGCTTGTTTTCGTTTTCGACATCTTTGAAATAACATTTTCTGTTAATTGAAATGGTTTCCCAAAAGGTACTGGTGTTTGACTTCGGCAGCGAAGTTTACTTCTGGTCGGGCAAGCGAGCAGCGCCCGAAGAACGCCGGGCTGCCTTAGGGCTTGCCAAGGAGCTGTGGGATGAGCCCTACGACTATGAAGATTGCGACATTAATCCTGTGATACCTGTGCCTCACAACACCGTCATGAAGGGTGAGGGTGCTCTGGATATGTCAGTTGTGGTTGTGACCGCTGGGGGGAGAGTTATTTCGTGACCACTTTTTATTAGTTTCTAAAAAGTGATGGTTTTGTGTTAAAGAAGAGTTTTGCAATAAGTTTTAGAGATACTCGTGATTACTTATAATCTTGAATGATATGCGTTATTCTCGTGGCTGTTGTTAGGTCTAGAAATGTGTTTCAGGATGTGTTATTGTATGTACTTGGAACTTGTGTGTTCGTAGGATGGGTGTTACCGATGTCACAGTCTTGAGAATGGGTTCCTTCAAAATGAATAAAATTAAAGTACCAAAATTAATTTGTTTGCTGAGCTCATGCTTTTGTTCATTATTGTGACGGCAAGAAACATTCGTTTCGTTGCCATTGCTCTGTCGTGTAGAATTACTGATTGATTTGTTCTGAAACATTAATCGCGTAAATTGACTTCTTTCTACTTAATATTTCCGATACAGGCCAAAGACCTAGCTGGGGGATCTTGGGAAAGATCACTGAGAATTTGGAAACTGTGCTTTTCAAAGAGCGCTTCATTGACTGGCCAGACACTGCCCAGCAGACCCGCATCAAAGTGAGTGTGCCACCGAGCTATGCGCTGTCGTGGTGCCGTGTCTCATTGTCTTGAGTGAGATATGTAGCTTGCTGGGGACGATATTCACTAGCTTATTCAATGGGTATTATGGAGGTAATGCATTTATAATACTTCCTTCATACATAACTTCAGCGTTGTTATTCTGTAATTAATGTAATTGAAAAATGTACGTGTCGAATATGTTAAAATACAATGTTATACTCGAACAAAGTGATGATTGATTCATCTTGGCGTATTGTTCTCGTTTATTCACAATATTCTGTGCTATGTACAGCTTTGTTCTGCTAAATTCTCTTCAACATTCTATTTTATTATCTTATAAACTCTACGTGTGCATATACAGAGTGCAGCGCCATAACTTCCTTTTTTAAATGCGTTTTGTTTTGAAAAAAGAAAGTTACGTTGCTGCACTCTGTATCTGTTGAAAAGGGTATTTTCATTATGATGGTTTTTAAATATCGAAGGTGAACTTCAACATCGCGCAAATTTTTCAGGAAGTCAAAGAAGAGTTGAACCGGCGGCCTGATCCCGTATGTTGCCTGCAGCCGTGTTCAGGGGAAGAACTTTTGAAAAATACCCCAGAAGAACCAGACCTAGTGTTGGAGATGAGTCATCTGGGCAGGGGCACGAAATACTATGATGCCGAGGTGCGATGACCACCGTAGCTTGTACATTTGCTTGTCAGTGCCTGTTGTTCTTGAGGGAACTGGTGCTTCTTCTCGCTCGCTTTTTTGTGTTTCTGCTTTTGTGCAGAGTTATTATTATCATCAACTGGATGTTCTAGGGACATACCTTCCAGGTTGATTGGTGACCTCTTGTGCCTGCTTATCTATCGTGGTTGATATCGTTGGTAAGCTTATTGATTCGTAACTTTATACCTAGAATGCGCAATTTAGAGCTCGATGGACTGGGTCCGTATATACTTAAATAGCACGTGCAGTAGTATTTCCTATGTGCCAACAGTAGTCGTTATATAGCACTGATAATTAATTGTTCATTCTAAGAAGTATTTTTCTTAAATTTTTAATATAATATATCACAGATTGAAATTCTACTTGTAATTCAAGAGTAAAAATACCGATCTTTGAAATTCTGAAATGTGTCCAGTGACTATTTCAGTGAGTTATAAATAAACACTAAGAATAAGTTACGCTATCTACTTACTTTTCTGTTCTAGTGAAACATGACAATTTATTTTTGAAACAAATATATCAATAAAGTCTATACTCGTGTGTAAGAAAATTAAAAAAACTCGTTATTCAGGTTTGGTGTTTATTGATATATTTTTATAATGTGGTAAACAGTTCCCACATATTGAAATACTGCAATGATTCAACATTTTGGTGACTGTTGAATTAAAAAGATAATTCATTGAAAGTTAATAAATTTCCACGTTTAATGCTTCCCAGATTTTAAATCGTATGTTTATTGATATTCATTGCACTCGTGTCGAAAACTCTCTATTTGTATTTTTTATTGTTATCGTTGATATGAAATCTTCGTTTTCACATTTTGAAAGTCTGTTTTAGACGCTTTTTGGAGCAATTTACCTGCAGCTGTCGGAGATTTTAGAAGTTTATTCTTCCATCAACTATCAGCTTGTCCGATGTTAAAATAAAGTTGTTTCGGAACAATTAATAAATATGCGTGGTACGTATGTACCATCTATGTAGGTGCTTTTAGTTCTTCATGACCTCTTATTTCAGTATCTTACACACAATTCAATGTTAACTTGTGCAACGGTTGATGTACTTTTGCATCCCCTCCACAAATAGTGGCTGTGAAATATTTGAGTTGTTAAGTGCGTGAATATTTCAACAAATCTTGAATTAGTTCTGAGCCAATTGTCCGATCTAGTAGCGTTTATAGAGGAGGCAAGGCAATGTCTCATTGTATGTAAATAAACTAATACGATCAAAACAATCACGAGATAAGTGCTATGTTTATGATTTGATTTGCCTCTTTTAATAAGAGAAGTTATTTTTGTTGTCATATTTGAAATTGAAGATTTTTATTTGCGTGATGGTCTTCGGATAGGTTCAGGGATTGCTCAGGATCTTGAGTATCCTCATGCTTTACAGATTTCTATTTTCATGAGATCTTCTTGAGGTATTTACTGCGTTTATTAAACAACGCACAGCACGAAAATGGTTGTTCACTATAGTTCGAGTTCTGGCTTACCTGATCAAGATCAAATTAAATATCTAGTTTTGTTGCTTGTAAATTGCATATGAATATTTTCTGAGTATTTGATTGATTTCAAAATTAGTAATTAGAGTTGCCCGTACTTCACGTTCAGAGTATTAATAATATTTTTGACTAACTGGTTTTCAATCCTATTTCGTTATTGTGCATCGGAGGAATGATTTTGTAGACACTACAAATACGAAACAAATAATTTAAGATCATTACCTTAACATGCGCGTGTAAGTTTTCTGGGCGTTGCCAAGCTAACTCTTGAACGATCATAACGAGCCCCAAGACACGACTGTCTTTAGATCATTAACGACAGGAAAACGGTTCTCGTTTTTCAAAAGCACATTCGTGCTCCATTGTGGCCTGTACTGCATAACCCACCGCACAAATCTGTCGCCGAAAGTTTGCAAGTGCTTGTTGGCTTGTTCGCCAAATATTTGGATGCTTCTTTATCTTGGATGTTTAGGGTGCGATTGATTCTCAATTTAATGAATATTGAATAAAATATTTTATCTGCTGATTCACTCTTCCATCCCAGGGAGATCATAAATCGTGTTCGTAGGTATTTGACTTGTACTTACTATGATAGATGTAAAAAAAAATTATGTCGTTACTGTCCAGTGAACTACTAATATCTGCTAATAAGGTCATATCTGTCGGTTACTGTGACTTATTTTGCCTTAATTTCCTATGTGTTTGCTTGGTGTTTGAGCCACGTGTTGCCTTTTAAAGTTACTGGCATTGCCGGCTCGTGTCAATTTCTACTCTCCTTTCACGTGCTATCTAGTAACGTTTCTATCGTCGAGTATATTTAAATTCAAAAATTGCACTACTGATCATATTCAGAACTTGGTTGCAGTTTGTCAGTTTTCGAGTTGTTTAAAATTCATAGTCTTCTGGGTTATGAAATATCGATCATTTGCGAGTAAATTTTCTCCGAGACCATTTTAAATTTAGTTCAATGATTGCCTGAGCTCTCTCCGTCTCGCGTGTGAGAAATTTGCTTAATGTTTAATTGTAACAGTAGGTTATCGACTCAAGTATCCCTCTATAGTTTCGAACATTTTTACTAATGAATCTTCGTAGCATTTTGGTGTCAGTTACATTTAAGGACTTAATGTGTTTTCTGCGTTTGTTACGTGAATATTTTTATGAACTAGCAGTGGGCCAGTAAAATGTGCTTTCAGTGCTGGATTTTTCTGGACCCTTTCAGTGTATAGACCGACGCGGGAATGAAAGTCGGTTTTGGGTAGAAGTCACTCTTGGCATTTGTGGGTCTTGCGTGGCCAGGTCAACATTCACAATTGAGTAGAGGATTGCACTCATGAAAACAATGACTGTTGGTTGTCACTCGCTCATTATTTTATTTATTTTATTTTCATCATAACTTTATCGTGATGACTTATTACTCACATATCAATGACCTTGTTTATCAAAGTGAATTGGGTATCACTGCCTTTATCTTTCGGCATGATTTTCCATTCAGCATGCAAGATCTACAATCATATTGTATGTTGAACTCATCTGTGCCTTATACCTAGTTTCATTGTACACTAGAAAGATTCTCGCATTCATGCACTGATTCATTCTAGCGCTCTTAGCTTTGTTTTGCTATCCACCGCTTGCTTTTTTACGTTATTTTGGTTTCTCTTGATTGCTAATGATTTTTTTGCTTATTTTTTAAATCTAGGATACGTGTATATGTATTATCATTATTATTATTGCTGACCTTTGCCACTTCGTTTTAAAATATTTTTATACTCGTTTGACCAAAACATTGAGTTACACTTTTGTTCTATATCCTGCTTGTTTATAAATAATTTTGATACAATTTTTCATTACTGTGACTTGTAATACTCACGTTTTGTATTAATTTTATAGCCTTATTAATGATGCCACTGACACACCTCATCTTGTTTTCTCCCTCATTCACATGTCGGCCCGCACCTCGAAAACATTCATCGCGGCTCCTGGTTCACCATTATATCATACTTCTTTTCTCGACCCTTCTCCTAACTATGCTTTTCTTTTTATGCATAATACTCTTCTTGCTCATCATTTTACATTTTTCTAATTTTTCGTCGCTCGTATTAAGTTCGCCTTGTTTCCTAAATCTTTGTGCTTACTACACTTGTTTCGAACTCAAAATTCTTTACTACCGTTCTTTGCATTTCATGAACCGTTTACAATAATCTGGTCATTTTACTGTGGACATAAGTTCCCTGTTATTTCCGTTCACTACTATTTATTCAATTTACACGACTCCTGGTCATTCATTAGTAATTGTTTACTGGCTTTCTAATTTTATCTTTCCGTTTTCATTGTTTTTTATGCAATTCATGGTCACCGTGTTTTGCATCACATTTCATTGAAAGAACTGACATTCATTTCGGAACTCCTCGTTACGTTCACGTCTTCATTAAACTATCAATTTACTTGGTATAATTTATCCGTTTTGAATTTTTTGTATATACATTAATTGAACGAACCACCCTATCACACATTATTTTCTTCACTGGGAATCTACTGCTTTCACTCTCATGACAAACATGAAAAACTTCATGCCATGACAAACAAAGCAGGAGCGACGTTTACATGAAGTCAGCACCAAAGAATACAGAGTGTGGCACATCTCGGAGGCCGGTAAAACTTTGCTACCAACTTCTTCACGATGCCACTTCCATGCTGCTGATACATACGTAGTGAGGTGGTATTACCAAGTTACCGCTACGGGCAGGACTCTAAAGGTTAGTACTGTTGTACACTCGAATATGTGTGTGTATAACGGTGCGTGTGTGTAATAAATAATCAAATGTAGAGCAAAAACTGCTAACCCTATGTTCACGAACGCCATTTCTTCCAACCGTTGTGTTCATATTACTCGGTTAACTTTGCGCGCTATGAACACGACGGTTGATTTAGTACCGGTACTGAAAGTTACTATCAGTAAACAAAGTGTTAACAGAATATATTTATTGCTGAGTAAGTATGAGCATTTTTATTGTTGAGAAGGTATCTTAACGTCAATATCGGCTACTTTTGTTGTATGCGTGCATGATGAGAATGAGAAAAATATAATATTATACGTATGTTGTGACACGAGGGAAATATGTTTTTATTTAAAAATTTAATTTATCATTTAGGATTTTCCCAAAAATTAATAACGCGTGGATAAATTCGTTTGTTACGAATTTCCGATGTGTTTGCCCCCAAACAAAAAAATAAATAGATATATTAGTCTTGTATTCCTTTATTAATATTTGTTTTCTTGTGCAATTGCTCTTCTAATAGTATTATTTGAAGTTAGCACTGACAATTATAAATTAGCCATTAGTAAGTGATAAATTAGTCCTCGTATGGACAATATTTGCCTCTCTTTAGAGTTAACAATTTTCACTTTTTTGTCAATGTTGTTACAAATCGAAGGCATTTAATTGCACTAATGGTTAATGTGATTATTCAAAGGCAAATGCTTGAAATCTGTAGGTGTGATCAGTGGTCGCTGGTGGTCTTCTGTTACGCTAAAATAATGTATTGCCAGTTGCTATGTTTTTGAAATGTTCTATTTTTTTACTTCTAAATTGAAATATTTGTGTCGTTTTAAGGTAGTTATTCACCTTGTACCATTATTTCAAAACATTCACATAGCTCATAATTACCTTCCTTAGGGTGCTCCTAGCAAGCACGCAGTAACGGGCAGGGAACGTGTTGCGTATTTCTTCTGGCAGGGGCGCGAAAGCTCCCTCTCTGATAAAGGGGCATCTGCTCTCATGACTGTAGAGCTGGACGAAGAGCGCGGACCACACCACCGAATAACCATGGGCTCCGAACCACCCGCTTTCCTCAATTTGTTCTCTGGATCGTTTGTGATTCACAGTGGCAGTCGCAGTGCACGAGACGGAGTTAGTCAAGGGGTCTGGAGAATGTTTTTGGTGCGCGGAGAGCTGAAGGAAGAAGCTCATCTACTGAACGTGCCTGTCGACAGGACTCTTCTTAGGTCTCGAGGTTGTGCATTGCTCGTCAACTTGAAAACATGCATAATCTATCTTTGGCATGGTTGCGTAACCAAAGCTCATCCACGCACACGGGAGGTGAGACGTTTTGAATTGTAATTGAAAGCATTATTTCATTTCCTGCACTTATGCTCATTGTTGTTAATTTTTCTAAATCTTTATTTCATTTAGAGATATTCTTATCGTCGCTTTTTGTTCATTTGAGTATGTCTATTTAATTCAACTAATTTTTCTGTTATTTTTATTATACACACTGAAGGGATTCGTAATTTGATTTAAAAGTTCTGTACCTGGGTGCACTGTAATTTGAGTTTTCAACTATTTATTATGAGATACTGGTGACTTGACTCAATTGACAAAGGTCTCTTTTTCTATAAATATTTTGGTCGTCTACAGATCGCTAGTGCTGCATCTAAACACCTTGCACAAAGTTCAGCAGAAGATGTGGGATGGCTCTCTTCAACTATTCCGACGATTAAAGAGCAGACGGAGGGTTCGGAAAGCGCCGAATTTTGGAAAGGAATGCAGGAGGGCGAGTCTGCTCAACCTCAACCTGCTAGTGTTAAAGCCATGTACGAGGAAGCATTCGACGAGCACCGTGCAGAAATGAGATCCCTGTCGAAAGAATTCAAGCATCTGTCGCTTATTAACGACGCGACGAATGCTTACAAATGGACTCCGCGTATTTGGCGTCTTGAAGCCAAGCACGATTCATTTGAGGCCAATGAAATTACTTCAGCTTACAGGCTTCCTGATGAAGTAAATCCTTTGCCTTTCTGCCAAGACGACCTCTACGCGTCTCACATACAGCCAGGTTAGCAATGCGAAACATTTTTCTTGTTAGGGACATTATTCCCTCTGGGAACTGAACATGCATTCAAATATACTCAAGGAATAATGCTTCAATCGCTTGTCATACTTCACTTACTTGCAATTCAATCAATTGACGTTTTTTGTGCTTCGATCTTGATTGGAAGTCATGTGAGCTCTATTGGATCACTCATTTAATGTAACTAACGGACGCAGTCATACAATGTTGCGAGATCTCTTCGGATCTTGTATGATTTTTTAGTTACTTCAGGACGTCAGCTAAAAAACTAATTTCGTCAACTTCAACACTGCTATTTCACTAATTTTTCTGTGCAGGTGCATTTCTAATGAGACATGGCATCTTGGGAGGCGCCACCTCAACTAGTCTAGTTTTTTCCTTGGGTATCAACACATTGCCCTCAATATTTTTTACTTCTCGTTTTGTCAAATTTCATAATGTGGGTACTCAAGTACGCATGAGCTTTTATTGGTCAGATCTTGGTGCGAGGGTTGCCTTCCATCGGAATGTGGATTTTGTGTATTAACGTGGCCTGGGGAACCCTGTAAAAGCTTCTTGTAGTGGTAATTCGTTTTTACTTGCACAGAGTACGGCAACATAGCTTCCTTTTTTTCGAAGGAAGTTCCTTTCAAAAAACAAAGTTATGTTACCTCACTGTGTCTTAATTACTTGTAATGCCCCAACTACTTTCATTTGATGAATACGAAGATGGATGTTTTTTTTGAATTTCGTTAAAAGAACTGAATTTTAGTATATGACTATGCATTTTTATTAGGTTCTTGATGTTAATTATTCGTCTTTACCCCGCATAGATAAACGGGTACATGTGTACGAGTCCATATTTATCTATACGGACAAACTTGTGTACGGATTACTTCGTACATATGTGCTTACAGACATCCGTACGTGCTTACATCCCACCAGCATGTATTCATACTCGCATTTATACGCGCGTACATACTCCTGTGTAGGTACATTCAGCATATGTTTTTTCATGCATGTTTTTTCATGGTAGATACACTAAATTTATATAAATATCTATATATTTACACAAACAGTACATGTTGTGTACAGATATACGTTTAGGCAAATGTTAATCATATACATATACGAAACTGGAGCGAAAGTAATATATATTTTTGAAGTCTTTAATCTTGAAGTTTTTAAGATTGTGATGGATTTATGAGTGAGAAGATTGAATAACCGCTTCTTGCAACTTCTTTTATTCATTGTATCTTCACTATGAGCGTTCTCAATGAGTATTACCACTATATACTTACATTTATGTATGCACATCTATGTAATAGTAATGCACACATATTTAGGGATAAACATGCTTATGTACATATAGCATAGACCGTATCTTCCTAACGGCTAGAGGTAAGCAAGCTATTGAAATGCAGAACCCTTACGCAAGCTTCCGAACTACTCAAGTTACGAACAGCAAAACACAACACAACACGCGCAATCAAAGGTAGATATTGATATGTTCGTGTCCCACAGCTTTGTTCCTGGTGAATGCGGGCGACCGAGTGTGGCTGTGGCAGGGGTGGTGGCCTGCTGAAGACGAGAACGTTGACGAAATAAAAAACGCTAACAATTCTAACAATGGCGTTACAAACGGTAGTAATACTGAACTGGACAACCGTAACAACAACAATAACAATATTAGTAATGTAAATGGCTACAACGATTCGACTGCTGCAACGACAGGATCAGCAGTCCTGCGCTTCAACTTCGCTCGGAAAGCAGCTCTCCAAACAGCTCTCAACCTCGCTGAGACGCTTGGCTCGCGCTGCAAGGTATGAGCATATCAATTTGGAAAAAATTGTACTCAAGTAAAATGGTGAATTCTCCAAAAAAGTTTACAATTCTACTTGAACAAAACAATAGCCTACAACCAACATTACGACATACATACTGAGAACTTTTTCATGTGTGGGCGTTTTTCGTTGTGAAAATAGATGATGAAAAAAGGATTCATAAGATATCTCTAACGCAATTTTTGGTCTTTTTGGTCACAAACGATTATGTTTCCAATGAATTTCTCTAGAGGGAACAAAGTAAAATAAATGCGTTACCAATTTTTTGTATGAAAATAAAAAATATTTTTTGCATGTAGGTTCTATTAATTCTACTTCATTTTTTCGGTGACGTTTTCATAATACTAGTACCTGAAGGCAGCTAAGCATAACGAGCTTCTTTAAAAAATTTTATTTGCTTGGATAACTGAAACGTTTCACTACTACTCTAGTGCACTAATAGAAATAATACGAATACATTCATTGAAAGCGAAGGAATAATGTTTAGATATTTTCTTTAATAGTTGAAGAGGGGGAGAATTCTATATCATAGAGAATTTGGTATTAGAGTACTCCATGTGATCTAGTTTTAGTGTTGTTTGTATATTACTCACATTCTCTTCCCGTTGAACAATTTTTTTCTTTATGTATCATTTATAACTTGATAAAGTGTAAAATTTCTTTGTTTCTACAGCTTAAGGAGGAACACTTGCCGTCTGTACTTGTCACTGTGTGATGAGGGGTGGCAGTATAGCGGGAAGTTAGTTAAGGAAGATGTAAGGACAAGCCGTTGCAGTTTTCACAATAGCTACTTTACATCTGTCCTGCTGTCGACATTTGATTAACACCTTAAGTTTGAATATGAATGTTTGAACCGTATGAATGTTTGAACCGTATCACTATAAGCGACAACTGTTTGGATTCTACCATTGCCTTAGCTCCAAGAATATACATATAATCTTTCTTTCTTTCGTTCTATTTCTACTCTCATGGAAGTGGTTTGCTTCTCATTCCTGCAACCACCGGAACAAACGTCCTTGTTCTCATTTTACCTTACATTCTCGAGGATTCTCAATCATTCTGTTCAACGAATAGAAATTGTTCGTGGGTGTATCTCATGGCATATTTGGTTGTGCAGGTTGAACCGTCGCTGGTAGTTGCCGGCCTAGAGCCTCTCCCTTTCATCAACTTGTTCGCGTTGTGGCAAAGCATGCCTCATGTTGCTGCTATTCAGAGGAAGGTAAGATCTTCCTTTGCAGTTTTTAAACTCATTTTTACAGTTTATTGTCAAAATACAGGGTATCATCGTCGCTGTATACTTCCTATCTACGTAAAATATTTTTAAGCCTACTCATACTTAGCTGGGACTATCAATCTTTTTTTAAGTAGGCCAGTTTACTTTTTTCTTGTAAATTATACTCTCCTGAAACAAGAGTTTACCTCCTTTGAAAAGGGAAAGAATAATCATAAAATGAAACAGTGGCTCCATCCATAACTTCAACGATAAACAAGAGAATAATGATCTCAAAATGTACATTTTTCTCCTATGTGAAAGTTAGTAGGTAAAGGAGTAAGCATGCACATATATCTATCAGTGTGCCCAACCATGCCACAAACGAGAACACAAACTTTTCATGTATTTCTTTCTCAATTGTCTCTAGATGTAATTGTCAATAGATCTTCTCCATTGAAAACAACCTTTCATCAATACGATAATTCAATGCGAGATTTCTATAACAGTATCGCCATGCCATTATTTTGTGACGTGTTTTCATTTCATAGGATCGCACTAATCAGCCAATTGTAGTTTTTTTAAACTAGCTTTTTTGTATGTTGGTAATGATATCTTTTGTCAAAAATCTGCTGCGCACGTTGTGGAAAAGAAGTGAAAGAGTTGAATGTAGCTAAATATAATAGAAAATGTCGATGCTGAAACTACATGACCAGGAGTTCAAGTGATCATCGAGACTGCTGGTGGCGATGTGAGAATCCGTATTGGGGAGTAGGGCTTCTGGACTTTCTCTCCTGTAAGGATACTCGCATTGCTGTTGGCATATCATCCTCTCCGTGTCATCTCTTCTACTGAATATTGAGGACGTGGGTTCCAAGAATTGTGCATTTTGGAGAGGCCTACAGTTGTACAATTGAAGATTTTGGTTGGCTTGCTATTCATAAAGTCTTAGCCTGTTAAGCGTCACCTCGCGCCACCGATGTCACTTCGGTGGTGTCAACCTCTTCAATATCAGGACAGTGTTGGGTTAGGTTATATAATTTCTACTGGATTTTCTTTATCATCAATACGAAATTTCACACCATGAAGCGTGAAGGGAGCTGTTATTTTCCTTTTGTTGGTCCAATCAGATGGCAAAACAGTTTCACTATCACTATCTGAAAAATCTTCGTTGCTCTCACTTGATAAATCCGAGTTGCAGGAACTGCCATCAAGATGTTTATATTCATTTTGTTTCGTCCGTGAGAACAGCATATGAGGTTAGGTGCAGTTGTAGAAAGAAATCGGTGAATCTCATATGAGGGCGGAGACGCTTGACAGGTTAAAGTATAAATTTTGATATGATTGGTACTCAAAACTTAAGAGACCTTTCACTCCTGAAGAATTACTACATTTTAATCATGGCTTCGCAATTTTCGAAACGCTCGTATATTTCAGGCCTCATAGTGAAAGCAAAGCAGTCATTCAGTGTCGTGTAATGATTCCCCAGGTGCAAAAAGCTAATTTTTTATTCTTCTTAAAAGCTGAACAACTTATCAAGATAATTCTTGTATTGAAGAACTTCGAAAAGTTCTTGAATATTGTTTTTAGATATAAAAAAGTTACAGTCCATTGAAGAACTAAAAAAAACAAACAAATTATTTTACTTCAACCACATGTGATAACGCATCTACTAAACATCCGAGAAAAATATGTGTTAAAAAATACCTAAATAGCATAACCTTAATTCATACTCTGTTTGCCTTATCTACTGTTGGAATTTAACTCCCTACGAAGATCAACAAATTTCTTGGGGGCGCTAACGACGACAGATCCTGTCGGCGTACACACCATCTCCAAAAAGAGAAAAAAGTCTACTACACAAGAGGAGGACTAAACAGTACAGATGAAGAACTTGGGAATCTCACTGAAGGAATAAATTTTTCTGAAAAAAGACAGCTTGTAGTAATAGTTTGTAGATTTAAGCCGGCCGTAGACAGTTTAATATCATACAAATTATGTATACTGTATGAAATACTGTCTTAATTCTTATAGTTCAACGAGCGTGATTGTTTCCTTCTTTACAGTTTATGCATAATTAATTTCAGAGCGGGCGCTATTCAAACGTTAGAGAGTACTCCGCCAAAGAGGTTCTGGCAGCGCTGTCACGGTTGCACTACAGTCCTGAAGAACTGCGCCATCAGCCTGCGCCCGATGGGGTTGATCCTTCCCGACTTGAGGATTACCTCGACGATGAGAATTTCTTGGAAGTTATCGGTAAAACCAAGAAGGAGTTTGCAGGCCTTCCGCGGTGGAAGAAACTCGATTTGAAGAAGAAAGCAAACTTGTTCTGATTACAAAATATGGCATAGTTCGTTGAATGAAGGAACTGTGGAAATATTTTGGGATAAAAATGTTTGGGGCTGCTTTGCAATATAGGATGGTTATTATTTTAATACTTTTGTAAGTAAATCGAGTTCGTTGGGGGTCATCTAAGACGTGAGATTGACCAATAAAACTCGAGGGACAACAATTTTACATTGTCAGGAAACTGATTCAATTTTATCTCCATTGATACTGTCTTTTTCGGACACACCTTTTACAAATATAATGTCAGGTTTATGCGTAGAAAGTAGTCATTATTATCTTTATTTTTCCGAACAAAGTCGAATAATGATTATGGAAATAATGCATCTCGGTGGTTTTAAATTTTTCAATATATTTTAATGCCATTAAATGTGAAAATTTTACGTTCATGTTATTCTATACATATGAATGACAAAAGTCTTTGCTCGTAAAAGGTCCTTCGTACAGATTAGTGAGCTCCGAGCACATGGGCTTTATCTATCATCTGGTTGTTTCTATCTTAAATGGAATTTTTTTATTTATTCTACTAGTTCCTTAAGCAACATATAACAACGATACATCGTTTTGATTTAGTTTAAATCAAATTCAAAGTTGGAAGAGCAGTGTCCCGTTGTAGGCCTTCACTAACAAATTGTATATGACCGCTTCTAAACTGACTGGAAACTGAAGCAAAGGTTATTTACTGTATTTGAATTGTTTTGCATTCGATGTTTATACCAATCTCGTTCTGATTTTTTTACAAATTGAAAATAGAAGTATTGAAGATTTCCGTGAATTAATATTGTGCTATGTATGTTTCATTGTAACATTTTTCTAAATTGAATGCACTCTTTAATTCAGTTCAGCATTTCAGCTGAATTACCTAATTGTTTGCATGACGGTGAAATTTGAATTTATTTTGTATATTTTATAAGTTCTTGAAGTGTATGCAAAAATTTTGAAACTGTACATTTGACCCTCAATCTCATAATAGTGAATATTTGACGTGACAATTATCTCTTCGTATGCCGGAATATGCTAGCCATTGATGAAAGATGTAATCGATGCGCCGTTAGAAAAACTTCAACATGTCTCAGCTTCGGCGTAACCTAAAAGTTTTTCCGTGCTTTTTCCACCACAATTACACTATTATAACGTCGTCACCGCATTGTGTCGAAAATGATTGAAGGTTGACAAAAATTGGCAAAATTTTAATGTATCATACTATACAGGCATGTATGGCCTGTGCAAATATTCCCCAATGCAATTTGGAGAATTAGGCATATTTTTTTGTTAACAATCGTTACCTGAACTGTATACCAAATTTCATAACATTGACACATAAACCGAAAAACTCGAAAACTTCAAGGGGATACCCTGTGCATTTTTACAGAAATTGCAAGAAAATTAATCAATAACTATCATAATAGTTGGATGTACATATAACCATGCATGGAGAACGAATATGCTAAAACTGTAAACAAATACCGAAGAATAGCAGAATAATTGCCAAAAATTCATAGCATCCAACAACAAAAATAAATGGAAATTGTCATTTTTTGATACAATAACGAAACAATTTATACGAACAGAGTCGTTTTATGCTGCATACAATCGTTGCCTGAACTGTATACCATAACATTCTGAGACAGTGGCCGAAAAACTCGAAAATATTCATAAGGGGATACCCTGTGCATTTTTTACAGAAATTGAAAAAAAATAAATAACTAACAAAGTAGTTGGAAGTATAACCATTCATGGAGCACGAATATGCTAAAACCGTAAACAAATACCGAAGAATAGCAGAATAATTGCCGAAAATCAAAACCCTCACACCAGAAAAGGAGTAGATAAAAATGATGATTTTTCAATACAAAAGAGGTACAATTTACACGAACAGAATCGTTTTATTTGGCCTAGAATCGTTGCTTCAACTGTATACAAAGTTTCATGACATTCTTAGACATTGGTTGAAAAACTGGAAAACTTTCATACGGGGATACCCTGTGCAATTTTTACAGAAACTGAAAAAAAATCAAATCAGTAACTATCATAATAGTTGGATGTATAACCATACATGGAGAACAAATATACTAAAACTGTAAACAAATACCGAAGAATTGCAGAATAATTGCCGAAAATATAAACCCTCACACCAGAAAAAAGTAACAAAAAGAAATAATGATTTTTAAATACAAAAGAGCTACAATTTACACAAACAGAATCGTTTTATCTTGCCTAAAATCGTTGCTTCAACTATATACCAAGTTTCATGACATTCTTAGACAGTGGTTAGAAAACTTTCATACGGGGATACCCTGTGCAATTTTTACAGAAACTGAAAAAAAATCCAATCAATAACTATCATAATAGTTGAATGTATAACCGTGCATGGAGAACGAATATGCTAAAACTGTAAACAAATACTGAAGAATAGCAGAATAATTGCCGAAAATCAAAACCCTCACACCAGAAAAAAAGTAATAGATAGAAATGATTTTAAAATACAAAAGAGGTACAATTTACACAAAGAGAATCGTTTTATCTTGCCTAAAATCGTTGCTTAAACTGTATACAAAGTTTCATGACATTCTGAGACATTGACAGAAAAAATCGAAAACTTTCATAAGGGGATACCCTTTGCATTTTTACAGAAATTGGAAGAAAATTAAATCAATATCTATCATAATAGTTGGATGTATAACCATGCATGGAGCACGAATATGCTAAAACTGTAAAAAAATACGGAAGAATAGCAGAATAATTGCCGAAAATCAAAACCCTCACACCAGAAAAGAAGAAGTAGATAGAAATGATGATTTTTAAATACAAAAGAGGTACAATTTACACAAAGAGAATCGTTTTATTTTGCCTAGAATCGTTGCTTCAACTGTATACCAAGTTTCATGACATTTTTAGACATTGGTTGAAAAACTGGAAAACTTTCATAAGGGATACCCTGGGCAATTTTTACAGAAACTGAAAAAAAAATTAAATCAATAACTATCATAAAAGTTGGATGTATGACCATGCATGGAGCACGAATATGCTAAAACCGTAAACAAATAACGAAGAATAGTAGAATAATCGCCAAAAAACCACAGCATCCAACAACAAAAAATTAATGGAAATTGTCATTTTTAGGTACAATAACGAAACAATTTACACGAAGAAAGTCGTTTTATGTTGCAAACAATCGTTGCCTGAACTGTATACCAAGTTTCATGACATTCTTAGACATTGGTTGGAAAACTTTCATAAGGGGATGCCCTGTGCAATTTTTACATAAACTAAAAAAAAATTAGATCAATAACCATGCATGGAGAACGAATATGCTAAAACTGTAAACAAATACCGAAGAATAGCAGAATAATAGACGAAAATAAAAACCCTCACACCAGAAAAGGAGTAGATAGAAATGATGATTTTTAAATACAAAAGAGGTACAATTGACACGAACAGAATCGTTTTATCTTGCCTAAAATCGTTGCTTAAACTGTATACCAAGTTTACTAATATTCTGAGACATTGACAGAAAAAATCAAAAACTTTCATAAGGGGATACCCTGTGCGTTTTTTACAAGAATTGAAAAAAAACTTAATAACAACCATCATAATAGTTGGATGCATAAATAAGCATGGAGCACGAATATCCTAAAACTAAACAAATACCGAAGAATAGCAGAATAATTGCCGACAATCAAAACCCTCACACCAGAAAAAAGTAATAGATATGTAGAAATGATTATTTTTAAATACAAAAGAGGTACAATTTACACAAAGAGAATCGTTTTATCTTGCCTAAAATCGTTGCTTAAACTGTATACAAAATTTCATGACATTCTGAGACATTGACAGAAAAAATCGAAAACTTTCATAAGGGGATACCCTGTGCATTTTTTTACAGAAATTGTAAGAAAATTAAATCAGTATCTATCATAATAGTTGGATGTATAAACATGCATGGAACACGAATATGCTAAAACTATAAACAAATACCGAAGAATAGCAGAATAATTGCCGAAAATCAAAACCCTCACACCAGAAAAGAAGGAGTAGATAAAAATGATGATTTTTAAACACAAAAGAGGTACAATTTACACGTATAGAATCGTTTTATTTTGCCTAGAATCGTTGCTTCAACTGTATACAAAGTTTCATGACATTTTTAGACATTGGTTGAAAAACTGAAAAACTTTCGTAAGGGGATACCCTGTGCATTTTATACAGGAATTGAAAAAAAATTAAATAACAACTATCATAATAATTGGATGTATATACATGCATGGAGCACGAATATGCTAAAACTATAAACAAATACCGAAGAATAGCAGAATAATTGCCAAAAATCTAAACCCTCACACCAGAAAAAAGTAACAAAAAGAAATGATGATTTTTAAATACAAAAGAGGTACAATTTACACGAATAGAATCGTTTTATTTTGCCTAGAATCGTTGCTTCAACTATATACAAAGTTTCATGACATTTTTAGACATTGGTTGAAAAACTGGAAAACTTTCATACGGGGATACCCTTTGCAATTTTTACAGAAACAGAAAAAAAAATCAAATCAATAACTATCATAATAGTTGGATGTATAACCATGCATGGAGAACGAATATGCTAAAACTGTAAACAAATACCGAAGAATTGCAGAATAATTGCCAAAAATTTAAACCCTCACACCAGAAAAAAGTAACAAAAAGAAATGATGATTTTTAAATACAAAAGAGGTACAATTTACACGAACAGAATCGTTTTATCTTGCCTAAAATCGTTGCTTCAACTGTATACCAAGTTTCATGACATTCTTAGACATTGGTTGGAAAACTTTCATAAGGGGATGCCCTGTGCAATTTTTACATAAACTAAAAAAAAAATCAATAACCATGCATGGAGAACGAATATGCTAAAACTGTAAACAAATACCGAAGAATAGCAGAATAATGGCCGAAAATCAAAACCCTCACACCAGAAAAAAGAGTGGATAGAAATGATTATTTTTCAATACAAAAGAGGTACAATTTCCACGAAAAGAATCGTTTTATCTTGCCTACAATCGTTGCTTCAACTGTATACCAAGTTTCATGACATTCGAAGACATTGGCCGAAAAACTCGAAAACTTTCATAAGGAGATACCCCGTGCATTTTTTACAGAAATTGTAAGAAAATTAAATCAATAACTCTCATAATAGTTGGATGTATAAACATGCATGAAGCACGAATACGCTAAAACCGTAAACAAATAACGAAGAATAGCAGAATAATCGCCAAAAAACCACAGCATCCAACAACAAAAAATAAATGGAAATTGTCATTTTTGGGAACAATAACGAAACAATTTACACGAAGAAAGTCGTTTTATGTTGCATACAATCGTTGCCTGAACTGTATACGAAGTTTCATAACATTCTGAGACACTGACCGAAAAAATCGAAAACTTTCATAAGGTGATACCCTGTGCATTTTTTACAGAAATTGTAAGAAAATTAAATAATATCTATCATAAGAGTTGGATGTATACCCATGCATGGAGCACGAATATGCTAAAACTGTAAACAAATACCGAAGAATAGCAGAATAATTGCCGACAATCAAAACCCTCACACCAGAAAAAAGTAATAGATAGAAATGATGATTTTTAAGTACAAAAGAGGTACAATTTACACAAAGAGAATCGTTTTATCTTGCCTAACATCGTTGTTTAAACTGTATACAAAGTTTCATGACATTCTGAGACATTGACAGAAAAAATCGAAAACTTTTATAAGGGGATACCCTTTGCATTTTTTACAGAAATTGGAAGAAAATTAAATCAATATCTATCATAATAGTTGGATGTATAACCATGCATGGAGCACGAATATGCTAAAACTGTAAACAAATACGGAAGAATAGCAGAATAATCGCTAAAAATCAAAACCCTCACACCAGAAAAGAAGGAGTAGATAAAAATGATGATTTTTAAATACAAAAGAGGTACAATTTACACGAACAGAATCGTTTTATTTTGCCTAGAATCGTTGCTTCAACTGTATACAAAGTTTCATGACATTTTTAGACATTGGTTGAAAAACTGGAAAACTTTCATACGGGGATACCCTGTGCAATTTTTACAGAAACTGAAAAAAAATCAAATCAATAACTATCATAATAGTTGGATGTATAACCATGCATGGAGAACGAATATGCTAAAACTGTAAACAAATACCGAAGAATTGCAGAATAATTGCCAAAAATCTAGACCCTCACACCAGAAAAAAGTAACAAAAAGAAATGATGATTTTTAAATACAAAAGAGGTACAATTTACACGAACAGAATCGTTTTATCTTGCCTAAAATCGTTGCTTCAACTGTATAACAAGTTTCATGACATTCTTAGACATTGGTTGGAAAACTTTCATAAGGGGATGACCGGTGCAATTTTTACATAAACTAAAAAAAATCAATAACCATGCATGGAGAACGAATATGCTAAAACTGTAAACAAATACCGAAGAATAGCAGAATAATGGCCAAAAATCAAAACCCTCACACCAGAAAAGAAGGAGTAGATAGAAATGATGATTTTTTAAATACCAAAGAGGTACAATTTACACGAACAGAATCGTTTTATTTTGCCTAGAATCGTTGCTTCAACTGTATACAAAGTTTCATGACATTTTTAGACATTGGTTGAAAAACTGGAAAACTTTCGTAAGGGGATACCCTGTGCATTTTTTACTGAAATTGAAAAAAATTAAATAACTATCATAATAGTTGGATGTATAAACATGCATGGAGCACGAGTATGCGAACACCGGAAACAAATACCGAAACGCTGAGCATGTTTTGAGTAGGAATAGAACACTAACACGAGACAAATGGTGCAGCATTGGTGAAAATTTTGCAAAAAATTAACATGAATGACCTGTGCAAATGATACTCAATGAAATTTAAAGAATTAGAGTCATTATTTTTTGTTTGCAATGTATGTTTGACTGTTACCCAGTTTCACGAAATTCTGAGACATTGACCAAAAATCTCAAAAAAATTCATTCGGGAATACCCTCTGCATTATTTTCAAAAAATTAACAAACTACAAATCAATAATTAACATCATATATCAGGCGCTGAGCGTGTATTGAGTAAGAATAAAACGCGAATACGAACAAATGGCGCATCATTGACGAATAATTGGCAACAAATCGCATCTACACAGGCATGTATGACCTGTGGAAATGATACTTTGAAGCTTAACGTTTTTCCTAGAATTTCATAAAAAATTATCAACATTGATTTTCATAGAAGCTGATTAGAAGTAAACTAGGAAGCTTGTTAAATCAGAGATTTCGTTCAAAACAATGAGAAACTCAACATTTTTCAGTTTACCTGGGAATACTTTTTCCTCAAAAAAGTTTTTGATTCGACCTCAAAATGTCGTAGACAATTGTGCAAAAACACACGTGTATTTGGTGATGAACAGACGAATATTTGCTTACAGACGGTTACAGACGGGGTTATTAATTATTTTTGCTCTAAACATTACATCGCCTCGACGCTGATGATGCCGAAGACAGTGATGCAACTTTGCACCAATTCCAACCCAGTTTTAGGATCATCCACCGTAGCTCGTGTCACATCGCTAAACATTCTGTATTTCATATCTTGCTTCAAAAACGTTTTACCCCATTGAGGGTTCAGCATGTTGTGCCTTGTTGTTAATGGAAGTTTTTCAGGGGATTTGATCAATGCCTTTGAATCAAAAATACGGTTACGAGTAGTTTTAGACATTGTTGATACCAGCGCTTGCAAATATGCTCCTAGTGGTGTATACACAATGTTTCTCAACTTGTTGCTGAATTTTTCTCAGATCTCGTCTAGTCAAAACCACGTTGTTTCTATCCGACCGCTGCTTTCTTGGTGGAGGATTTTCAAAAATTTGGACTGTCTTAACATGGCGGCATAAAATTGTAGCAATTGTACCTGTAGATGATCATTTAGCTTTTTATTTAAGTATTGCCTTTTCGGCATCCGTAAGGCCATTAGCACGTCCCATGTTAATATTTAGTTCAACAAACAATTAACGTGGCTTGATTCAAATACAGTAGAAGCTAATAATGTGACACTTTCAATATGAAATCAAATAAAGAGTATAAACAAATGTTACCAAACACACTATCCAATTAATCGCTAGGTTCAAAACCAATTGTCACAAAAAAAATAAGTAAGTTTAAATCAGAAATTAATCAAACTATAAGCGTGAGTTGCACTCCATAGGAACTTCAGCATGCATATAAAATAAATCAGTAGAAAAGTTGGCAAAATTTTAATAAATGCGCTAGTAACTGCCAAAAAAAATCAGCGCTTCATCCCGGCTACACGATAGGCATGAATTATAAAACGTAAACAAAATAACCGATCAAATTTACACCATTAAGCTAATTTTTAATTGTTTGTAAACGTCTCCTGACTCTCATGCCAACTTTCACGAAAATCTGGAATATTGACCTAGGAACCAAAAAAAAAATGGTAAGGGTACCCTTGGTATTTTTGTCCACACAATGAAAAAATTGAATCGTTGATTTAGATTATATATACATATACGGACTTCGGCCTGCACATGAAAGGATTCAGTCGAAAATGCGGAAAAATTCTAATCCATGCGCTCATTGAGATGAAATTGAACGCTCCGTGCCGGTTACACGACCTCTTTCATTAATATACTTGACCATTATTACACCAGATAATGTTTCATTATTATACCTAATCATCATTACACCAGAAAATCAGTTTTTCGTTCCTTGTAGCCGTCTCCTGACTTCTACACGAAGTTTCATGAGATACTGAAACATTGGTCGATAAAACAAAAAGTTTTGAAACCAATCATATGCACCATGGTTCTATATCATATGTCCAATTGTATTTTGTTCAATGTGATGAAAACGATAGCAAATATTGTCAAATTGAGGAATAATCTGCAAAAAATTGTATATGTCATAACAGCTAGAAAAAAGGTGTTACAAATAATTTGGATAAACCATCAGATTTATATTTAGGGGTCTGACATTGAAGTTTTTGTATATTAGTCGTTTACGAAACCTGACAATTTCCAGCTGCAAGTGTATTAATTAGGTTCCCGTAAGTATCAAAGAGTTTATTTACCGAAGAATAATTTCGTTAACTACAAAATTAATGCCCCTTCGTATCTTAAGTATGCTTCAAGCTTTGTGAAAATAACATTGCTGACTGGTGTGCTCACATCACGTGTGGAAAAAAATTCTTAAGGTATACCCTTACAAGATGCAATCATTGACTTGGAGCTCTGCTAGAAAACATCTAACTTCACCCAAGAACACTCTAGTTTCTTCTAAATGAAAAATCAGATTCGCATCGTAAACTCTACTAGGGAATCTTTTGTGAAAATTGATTAGAGAGCAATACTAAAATTTCCATCAGTAATACGATACTACGATGCTCAACAAGCTTAGAGACGTAGCCTGAAAGGAACCTTTTGAAGTAGGTTGATTTTGCAGAAGCTGACAAATTTTCACCGAAGCCAACAAAATAACTAAATCGATTTGAAAATGGGAAATATTTCACATGAGCTGCTTCCCGACCGTTGCAGGTGCTGCACTTTAATGCAGGCCACTTCCCCTCCTCAGCTAACCATGGCAGCATCTTACTCGTGTCTGTCTTTACATGTGTATCAAGATCTAAAGTCATGCCATTCATTCTCCATCCAATGTCTTATACAGTAACGTGCAGATTGTAAGGGACAGTAAAAATAAGTTCCCTAAATCCTTTATTGCAAAAGAGTCAAGAACATACTTTCACTAAATTTCACACGTGAGTAGGTATAGAGTTCAAATGTATTTGTAAGAAATTCCAGAAGATTTAAACAAATATTTTACTAATAGTACGATATTACACTTCAAACATTGAGTTTAGCTCTGTTCAAACGTTAAGAGGCACCATGTAAAATGTCCAAATTTGTCTATTTAATTATTGTTGAAACTCTTGTAATACTTTAATTTTTGTTGAAGACTTGTAACAACGTAATTATCGTGTAGGGCGGTGCATTATTTGAATGAAACAACATTCAACATGGCCGCTGCTACCCGTCAACAGGTTGATGTTCTTGAGAAAAACAGCATTGTGTCTCATTTTTGGAATGGAAAGTCGCTGTTATAGATTTCTAATGCCATATGAAGGTCCCGAAGTATTGTTCAACGTATTGTGGCTTGGTATAAACAGTATGGAACTGTTGATGCTAAACAGAAGACTGGGAGACTTCCCAAAACAACGCCGAGAGAAGATCAAGCAATTGTTAGAAAAAGCATGAATGACCGTTTCAACACTGCTGCTCAAATTTCTCATGAGACAGGTGTCATGTCTGGTGGTACGATGTCCCGGTCTACTGTTTCACGTCGACTTCAACAAGTTGGCTTGAAATCACGCGCGCCTGTATCAAAACCTTTGATCTCAAAGAAGAAGCAGAAAGTGAGACTTGTGTTTACTCAAGAGCATGTCGTTTAGTCGAATGATACGGGATTGAAAGTATAGTTTGGTGATAAGTCAAAGTTCAATATTTTCGATTCTGATAGGAAAGAACACGTTAGATGCAAAGTAGGAGAAAGATTATCTTTGAACTGCGTCAAGAAAACAGCTGAGTTTGGAGGCGGTAGTGCAATAGCTTGGTTGCAATTTATTTTGCTGGACTTGGCCCCATTGTTTGTTTGCACGGAAGGGTTAACGCAGAAGTCTACAAGCAGATCTTTCGTCAACATGCACTCCCCTATCTACGAGCAGCTGACCTTCAACCTCCGAATATCTCTTTTGGACAACGCGCCTTGCCACACCGCTAAAAAAGTTAAAGTCTCCTTGGAAGATGAATAGATTTGTCCTAATGAGCTGGCCTCTAAGGAGTCCTGATCTCAATCCAATTGAGAAGGTTTGGAAAATAATTGGAGACCGTACTCGAAGAAGAAACTCAACACAGGAGGAAGAATTGTGGGCAGTTCTGGAGGATGAATGGAAGAGTAAACGTCTTTCATTTTGCACAAAATTAATAGACGACTATGGCAGAAGATATAATGAAGTGATCAATACCAAGGAAATGTTAACAAAATATTAAGTTCATTGCCTTCTTCTTTAAATATTTCAAAGCTGGAGATGGTGTGCCTTAACTTTTGAACATAGCTGAATTTAATGTTTGATGTGTTATATCGAACTATTAATGTTTATTCAAATGCTCTGAAATTTCTTACGAATACACATACGAACTGTATTTCACTTGTGTTTAAAACTTCAAAAACATGTTTTGTCTTTTTTTTGCGATAAATGATATAGAGAACTTGTGCTTACTGTCCCTTAAATTCTACACGCTACTGTACCTAATCGAATTGATTTCATGCCTCGGCATCAAACGAGTCATTATGAAATTTACCAAACCGCATATGATTAATTATTCTCTTATCGTAAACTCTTACCTGCTCCGAGCACTGCCAGACTCTTCGCAACAGGACCGCAAACACAGAGCTTCTTCATCCCACATCACTCGCGCAGAGCTGGTGGCCGTGGGTGGTCCTGGCAAGGCACACGGTCACTGCTGAACTAAACTAGGCTTGCTCAGGGCTACAGAGACTACATGTTCACAACTGCTTAAAATATTAGAGGAACTGCAACGCATAAAATGAAATTAACAGAAGACTTCATAAACTGTTGAGAAACTGTCTGTTATAAACTTGGCATTTCATTGTGCAAGATTTCACAATGCAGTTTCACACGTTTGTTGCGATTGCCTGATTGGTGTAAAACTTCACTTTGTACATATAGTCACTAGAAGGATATGAAAAAATTACAGAACCTAACCTAAGTGACCCACCGGTAGGTCGCATCGCAACAAACGTGTTAATGCAGGGTTTTAAACTTGAACAAGATTAATTTCTATTCAATGATACAACTTTACTACATCTACATATGAAGGCCTAAATTTGAATTCTATTTCTTTTAGTTATTCAATCATATTATTAGGAGTTAACACTCTGAGTAAGTTATCCAAACAGAATCCCTGACAGGTGCCCAGAAGATACTTTATGAACTCAGGATCCGTCACAAAAAGGCATCTGGCAAAGAAGTCGAGCAGTTTGACCCTTTCAGATTTTAAAGGTTTTTTATTTAATCTCAAACTGTGTGTACGTAGAGCAAATGGGAAAATTCGATAACAGACTTAGTCTGCATTCAGTCACATTCATTCATTCACATTCTTCATTTGAACCTGAGACGGAAAGATACAAAGAAGCGAAGTGTAAATTTTTTTTTGAAGACAACTATGCCATATGAATACCTAACCACAAGACGCACCCAGCTAGCAAACACACATGTTGATACCACTTTCTAGAGCTAAGTCAGCTGCAACGATCAAATTCGAGCAACAGAGTTAACGAGGTACCATACTCATACCAGTGTAGCAGTTAGGAGAGACTGAAGATCATGCTGTAAAACCAACAGAGCGATAAACAGCGATTAACAAGAGAGCGATTAACAAGAGAGCGATTAACAAGAGAGCGATAAACAACAGAGCAAGCACAACCGAAAATAATTGAGGCAGCCAGAATATACTACACAAGTCCTACTAAACAACAAGTACACTAATGATCACATACCCAAATTTATTTCAGCACTCCGAGCAGATAAAAAGCCACTACATGGGTTACATGAAATTTTATAACGAAGATTGAAAAAACAAAGCATTGAGGTAAATGAGTAAGTAAAGGTTAAGTTTATATCTCGTTGAAAGTTCTAGATCTAAAAGAAACATTTTTTAGGACTAATGCAAAGCTCGAGCAACGAGCACTTACCAATCTCCATATTGAAGGGGCATTACATCTTGAAGGAATTATACATCTAAAAACTAAGTATCGAATACTTCAATTTTAAAAGACACTGCTTCTCATAGAAGTACATGTTAACATAGGCGTCAGCTAACTTATTTTAAATGCATTTAATCTAATTGGAAATTTAAGACCTTTAAAATTTTAATCGGCCTCTAATCAAATTAAGGAAAAGCTCCGGCGCAGAACTTAGAAACAATACGATGCACCGAAGTAACAAGTGGTTAGAAGATTTTCAGCGGCTTAGGGCCGAATTTCACTCAGCAACGTTTCACAGGAAAATGACCTTAAAGTTTGTTTCAACCCGTCCACCACAACGGTCGCAACTCTCTCGTAAAACCAGATATAACTCACTATTCAGCAAGAAGAGAAATACCACATCTTACACCGCTTGCAACGTAGTAAAACATCACAACAACACGAGTCAAAACTACCCCACTAAATTTCACGAAAGGTTTCACAGCAAAATGCACCGAAGAGAGCATATGGGAGGAGTTTTCTACAAAGTTCTTTGCATTTTTACCAGGAAATCAAACAAATTTTTGATCAATGATTTTCATCACACCCAATAATTTAAGAATGTATTGTGTATAAGCATTATAAAAACGTTAACAAAGACTGTAGAATTGGCGAATAATTGGTAAAGAAATGTGCGCATTATACCAGATGTACAGGGTGGGCCAAAAGTAGGGTTACAGTTACTTCATTATCTGCTTAAGATCCATACTTTTGACCCACCCTGTATATTAAGTGTGATCACGAAGTTAGGTCACAATACATACACGACTAAATCCCGCAATCCCGCTGCCGACATGGTTGACGCGGCTAGAAATACGGCATGGGACTTGGGTAACACAACCGAATAATTATCGAAGTAATTATCCGACCCAAGAATGGGCCAGATGGTTCGTTCCTATAGCCTCATTCTATTCTATTCTATTCTAAATTCGAACCAATGAAGTGTTTTTCGTTGCCTATAATCGAGACTCTTGTACACCAAATTTAACGAAATTCTGAAACATCATACAAAAAATGAGTGAAAAATTTCTTGATTTGTCCGAATATCTACGTCATTCAAAATTTTGCTCATAGCTGGGAATCTTGGCATGTATTGAGTGCAAAGGGTAAGAAAACACAAACACTGTCTAATTGGCGAGTATTTGGCAAAAAGTTGAATGCATCACGATAGTGTGTGAATTATGAAGTATTTACCAATTTTTGGTAAATTATCTAGCACTTTTAAAGTACTTATCCGAGTTTTCGTCTTATTCATACCCAATAAATGTTGAAATTCCAATATGGGAGGAAAATTACTTATTTGAAATGTGCTACTTTTCTGCATAAAAATACAAAGGGTACATATACCCTTACGAAATTTTTCCATATTTTTGCTCGATGTCTCAAAATTTCGAAAGATTTAATAAGAAGCTTAGGTAACGATTATAGACAAAGAAAAATTACGTCCCTGGTGTAAATTTAATCGGTCATTTTATATTTCTCATGTATTTGGTATGATGCATTCAAATTTGAACTAAATAACCATAAATTCTACAACAACAACATTGGCGTGTTATCCTACTCATACTAAGCCCATGCTAAGGTATTCAACAGTGATGAAAATAATCTATTTGAAATTTGTTCAAGCTGTGGATAAAGCAAAGAGATTTTGAGTTTTTATTTTTTCATATTTATTTTACAATTGTGTGAAACTTGTTTAAAAAATCAGGCAACGATTATAGACAACGAAAAACTGCACTACTGGTGTAAATTTTATTGGCTATTGTACCTATACTGCATATTTAACTCTTACCGTGTAGCTCATACGATGTATTATTTTTTTTGTTAATGATCCGCCAATTCTAGTGTTCGTTTGCATTCACAATACACTCATCCTCAATATGTGCTGAGGTTCCCATATATGATGAAAATTGATTTCAAATTTTTCACCATTTGGGTCAAAATGCAAAGAGTATGCAAAACGCAAAGGAATAAGGGTACGGGTAAAACGAACGAAAATTTTCCGTTCATCAATGTTTCAGAATCCTGTGACAGTGTAAGCGTCGGACAACTATTTTTGACGATGAAGAATTACTTAATGGTTTTAATTTGATGGTGCGCTGTAATCTAACTTCGTAATTGGCAACTACCGTGCATCAACCATGATGCATTCATTTGCCAATTGATTGCCTTCTGTACAGTAATCAATAAATTTAAAAAATGTAAATAAAAGATTACATCCCAACAGGAATCTGAGCATACATTGAGTAGAAATAGAATGAAAATGTGAACAAGTACGGCATAGTTTATAAATAATTGGCAAAACTTTGAACCCGTCGCACCAGCTCCACGAAAGTCGTTAATTATGAAGTATGGATACAATATCCGATTAAATTTACATCGGTAAAACAATTTTTCGTTTTCTCTAATAGTTGTCTGACAATTATACAAGTATTACACGATTCGGAGACATGATTCATTGTTTTCGTGTTATTTTTAAATAACTTTCTTAGGTGAACGTTGTTAAACAAATATTTCTTGTCAGGTCAACCTGCTACACGCCTATGTTTTGAAAGTTAGTAAAACTTCGAAGTTCTTAGAATATGAAATTCAATTTTGAACGTGCAATGTCCATTTATGTGGCTAGTGAATTAACACGCAATCATCCACGTAACTACAAACCTTCAAGCGTTAAAAATTTTACATTTCAGTTGATAGTTTCACTTCCACGTTTACTTAAAATTCATATGCTACATTATAAGTTTGATCATATGTATTTCACTTGCTCCTCATAGTGAGCCTGGGCAGCAATCTAAGAAAAACAAACATCCTTAAGTAAGCGTCCAGTAAAATACACAGCCAACACTGAAATTTTCCGTGTACTTTGCCAACATATACATTAATTTGACTTGCAAACATACGAGTTATGTCAATACTTAGGTCGACACTAGGAATTTATAGGCAATTTGCTGACCTGATGAGAGAATGAACGCTATATTTCTTTGGAATTGTTGAAGTGTTATTTGCTGTTCACTGCGAGAAGTTGCACATGAATGAAAGTGAAATGTGAGTTTGTAGTATAGTCCGCTGCACTGATAATATTAGATGATTCATAAAACATACCTCGGTTTCAATTAATCTAAAATGGTAACATTGTTCAAACTTGACCCTCATCCGCTAGACTAAAGTTTAGTGGAGACAAAAGTAAAAAGAGTGAAAATGCGTGTTGAATTTGCACATTTATTACACGAGTGAAAGGAAAAGGTAACAGGAAAAAAACACAGTTTCATTAAATACTCTATTGCGAAGAACAATTATGTACAAAAAATATGAGTCGTATATGCATCAAACAATACTGCAACAATATGACTGGAAGACGTAATTAGTTCTAACGTAAACTTTAGTGATAGGTTCATTCATAGCGAATGTCATAATGACGTAAATAACAAGCTAACTTAGGGACTTGAAGGACTGCAACGAGTAATTCACGTAGAAAATCATATCTACTCCAATACATCTCTTAGCAACAAATCTACAGAAGAAATCAACTTTCCACTTACTAAAGTTGGAATTACTTGATGGTTTGTGAGTATATAACATCTTTCATGGTAACAGTTTTCCTCCTCTCTTTCTTCTCTTCTTTTTCTGTCTTTCCCGTCGCTCCTTCTTTCTCGTTGCTTGCGTCTGCGCTCCTACGAATCTCTTCTACCATGGAGCCCGAGATGGCGAGAAGTCGGTATCGCTGTCGCAGATTGCGAGCACGCACATGGGCACTCGCGATTTCCTTGCAGTATGAACCAGGGAACCAACCACGCTCACCGTCACGCAATCTTTCCCCTTGGTACCAGCCTTGTATTTGAAGATGGGTTACATAAGTATAATAGAAGACTCATTGTTTTATTTACAGTACATTTCAAAAAAATGATGATGATGATTCAAAATGATGTAATCAACGTATTCACTTAGAAGCTTCAATCAAACGCCGGTACAGTTGATATATCTCAAGCAATGACAGCTCCTATTTTTCTTAGTGTGTCGAGATGAGAACAGGAATGCAAAAAATTCTTAGTGAAATCAACAAAAGTGGTAATAGACCAAACACAGCCATTTACCATGAAATTGACCAAATTCCAGAATTTTGAACAAAATTACTTCAAGTTCGAAATAGCTTTGTTCTAGCATCTGTGGCTCTCCTAGCCATAAATAAATATTTCAAGCCAAGTTGGTATTTCAAGATGATGTTCTTTTCTCATTCTTTTTGTAATTCATCGGTGTTTGTAATGCGATTTTTTTTAGCTTCGATTCTCTGCAAAAGTTGTATTTTTTATAACGAATGTACGTTTTCAGCTCAAAAAAAGTGACTGGTTACTGTGGCTAAATTTCTAACAGCGGTTTAGTAGTTTTTACACTATTTTTTAAAGACTTTCACGAATTAAAAAATACTATAAGAAACAGACATTATTTCAACTAATTTCACGGTGACTTTTAACATAGTACTAATTACATAGAGGAAGAGAAGTTATTCAAATTAAATAAGCAACAATTAGGTAAGTTTTTCATAGTGAAATAATTCTTAAAACGTAATAACAGAACTGTCAATCATGACAGCTGACAAGCCAAAAAAGGGGCAACTTACAGCATGCAAGTTAGAGAAGAGGCCATAAAACAAATGGACCAGATGAGCGATTAGCAAGCGACCGATGATTGAAAAACAACTCAATCCAGTGAGTAATTTCAAGAGGGACGTCTTTAACAAATTCTAGTCAACTAAGGAAGGAACTTCGTTATGAAATGCACCCTCTGGTAGGTAAAAATTGGTGCACAGTCGGAAAAGCATTCTGCCATTATTGTTCCACAAACAAAAAATCAGGAAACCAATTTTTTATCCCTGTTTCTTGTGCTTTTTAAAATATAATGTAGATCGTTGAAAGTACAATGCATAAGTTAAATTTTTAGATTTTATTTACCTCTACACCAACTGTTAACGACCAACGCCAAAAGTTGCATGCACCAACTGTTTCCAACTAGAAATAGTAGAGACCAGCTTCTGAGCGAGACACCTCTAATTATCAAAGGTGAAAAAGTACAAGCCAAAAAACTGTAGCAACTAAAGTACAATACATCACCATCGAACATGAATCACCATCATCATGTTGACCCATGTCAACAAGACTGTGTAAACTATATGCATGTTCTAATAATGGATAGATAATGAAGAAAAAACAATTCCAGTTTCACCGACAGTAGTAGAAGCTGTAGCTTGAGGTCTCCGAGAGTGTTTTTAAAGAGTAAAAAAGCAAGGAAAACTGAGTGGTTGTAAAGCTACAGTCGTCCGTCTACACCGCACCTTACTAAACGTGAACTCCAGCTGCTGTCAGTCGAGGGTTGATGTAGAGTCCTGGTACTGTGCGATCATAGTTAGTTTTGTTGCAAATATCACAAGTGAAAGTGTCAGTTTTGATAAGTCAATTTTAATTTTCAAGTAATTAATATGGCTTTTGAAATACTCGCTTTTAGTTCATTACAGTTAAAAGCAGTCTAGAGTGTCAGCCAAAAAAGGGGTTCTTAAAAGAAACTTTTAATATGAGTGGGAAAATTTCGGGGGTACGAGTATCAACTATGTTCTCTACACCATTTCTACAGCAAACAAATGATATTACGTTCTTCATAAGAAGCCGAGAACAGGCACTAAAAAGAGTCCTTTATTCATAAAAAACTTTTTGGGTTAGAGACAAACTTTACACAGTACAACATAATACAATACAAACCAAAATCGCAATTCAAAATAAAAAATTTAAAAGTTGTATGATACAATGCTAAGGCACAGAAGCTGGAACTGATCAGATCTATATTTGAGCTAAACGAACATTCAGCTCAAGCTTTAAAAATGGTTGTACCTTTTGAGTTTTTTTCGCAGAACTTGCAATTTCATCTTACATTTGAAGGGCATCTTAGGCAACAAATTCTTCTAATGTAGCGCAATTGTTTGTAGTAGTAGAGAAAGCAGCAGCAGCTACACACTGCCTTAATACTGGGGATTGTTTAACTTTAATTTAAGACACAGGCAGCTCAACACATTTAGCCAAAGTTATAAAGCAGTTATGAAGCACTAGATATTACGGCGCACTATAAAACTAAAACGATTAAGTAGTTTATTGTTAGTAGAGTAACATTCATGCAACTAACATCAACGTCACTAGCCACTATGCTTTATATAGTTAACCCCTTACTGCCAGTACTACATCTTTCATTGATTAATAGTACATATGAAGCGTCAACTATGAACGATTTGACTTTGAAACTTTTTGTTCGGAATACAGAAAGCCTGACACTCAATATTTAAGAACATTTAAATCAGCGTCAAAACCTCAAAGCAACAGAAATTCTAAAACGTCAACGGATGTTCACTCGAAAGATTTATGAATCAAAATACGAACTTTGAATATTCTCTTGCTGAGACATGCTCAGATAATATTCAAGCGAAGCAACAGTTCACTGACAAGAAACTCAAAAACATGGAAAGAGGAGTCACTGATATGTCTTTCTTCTTCAATCTGAAGAAGACTAGTATTGGTCCGATGTGAAATACGTAAACTACGGTCGTTTGGAACAATTGAGTACACTATGCAGTAACGGGTTAACTTGACCAGGTACTAATCTTTCAAGCTCTAAGTAAAAGCGTAAAAAAATTAAGAAGCAAAGCGAAATTTCCTACCGTCTGCCATTTTCTTGAGCACATTCACGACGTCGGAGACTTCGAGGGAAAGTTCATCAGGTTGACTGCCACTGTAGGGATGAGCGGCCTGTACCTGCAGCAAGCGTCCATGTACAAGATGAAGAAAAATTCAAGGAAACAAAATATTAGGGTCAATATAAACAATACGCTACCACTCACTGATCAGTTTCCTTTTGGTTGATAAACCAACATTTACAAGCATCCCCATTGAAATAAATTCAAAATAACACATGATGAGAGAATGGACGTTATAGTGCATCCTTCACGGTGTATTATTTAACCTGAAGCACCACAAAATGAGTTTTTATTTGAACTGTAGTAGATTCTCAATCTCGTACTTGAGGACAGTCCCATTCTTCGTAGATTTGTTCGTCAGGATTGTCGGACGTGCGCGGAGTGACAGCTTCGACCCATCGCGTTCGCTCGCTTTCAAGAGAGCAGGAGAGTACCTGTAAGCAAAATAGTCGATGAAAACGGAGCCACCTTGTACGTTTTTAAGCTTATACAGCTGGAATTCATTCAAGCCATTACAGCCCTTTAGTTGTATCATTTTTAAGTAAGCTAATGCGACAGAGATACGCAAAATTGTATTACATCAAAATCATACTCTCGAACGAAATCATGATCGTATTTTGACAGCCAATGTAATTTATTTTGTTGGTTCCGGTCTAGAGAAATGATTTTAACCGGTAAAACTAAAACGAGGA
This sequence comes from Trinorchestia longiramus, assembly GCA_006783055.1. Lineage (NCBI taxonomy): Eukaryota > Metazoa > Arthropoda > Malacostraca > Amphipoda > Talitridae > Trinorchestia > Trinorchestia longiramus. The sequence continues at coordinate 162,914 of VCRD01000205.1, read as the reverse complement.
ATTATACATTCCCAATAAAGACTATGTATAAAATTATAACTCATGATAGATAATTGCTACGCTCGGTATGATATTCATCTTACATCAAGTTGTGCCAATTTCCGACTTTTAGCACGAAAAAGCTCAAATTTTAACAATTAGTATATATATCCTGAACAAACCTACTAACAAATATTTTTTGCCTTATACATAGGTTTTCTCTATAATTGTATGATCAAATATATCTCAGATATGGTCTATGTCACATCTAATCATCTATACCTAATCATCGTTCATTTACTTAAAATTAGACGAGTATAAAAATGATTGACATTTTTTCCCATTGATGATACGTCAACCAGGTTAAATAAGAACGAATAGTATGTTGAACAGAAAAACAAAAAACTACGAGTAGATTACTTTACATATTGAAATGGCAAGCCAAATTCGTTTAATCTCGCGACCAACTATTACTGCTGGTAAAACGTTCAATTTTTATCCAATATTTGCTCATGGTAATATGATACTTTTTATGCCTATTTCATTGATAACTTGTATCTTCATTTTTCATTTTTTATGATTGAAATTTTATTATGAACATGCTCTTTTAGCCGAAGACGTGTATACGCGTGTACGTCCGAGATCAGCACATTTGGCGAAAACTTATGTAGACTTATGGGGTGAAGGTGTTATGTGGCAACCCACACTACATGAACAAATACCATAATACTCTAATATTTACATTCATATACTTGAAGAACTTACAATGCCACTGTTCTTGTAATATATGTTATCGTAGTGTCATAGAAGCATAGAAGTCAGTAATACAAAGTTAAGATAATTACTAATACAGAGGAACTATACAAACATAAACGCAAGTAGTTGTTTCATAAATGTTCGTGCATATTTACTCACCATTTCGACTGTTTTATTCTCGTGATTTTGAAGCATGGTGACAATGAGCAAGTTTTTATGTCCCTCTAGCCAACGACCAGGCGGCTTATCACTGTTGTCCAACTCCAAAACTTGAACCATATTGCGAAGGCAGTGATCCAAAACAGTGTAGCTGTCTTCACTGCAAAATAGAAGCAAATATGAAAGATATGATCCATGAATACTTTTTATCATAAATAAGGTGAAATAAGCCAGGAAAGTAAATGTTAACTTTGTCAAGTAATTGACAAAATTTGTTTCATCATACTTCATCACAAGTTTACAAAAGCATATTTTAAATCTAAATTCCACCACAAGAAGGGCACATAGCCAGGCCTCAAATCTCACCTTTTCCTTTTGGTAACAACCAGCAAATCTGTGAAGAGAAAGAAGTAGAGCGAATGCTTTGATATTCGTTTTCCAAAAGTGAGCTTAGTGTCGATATCTCGCCACGTGAGTCTTGTAAGTTCTCCTTTCTTGACCAGCCAACGGGATGCAGAAATGAGTGGCACAGCTCTTACTTCCCTGAAGTCCAGCTGCCGAGAAATGATGAGCATTTCTTCCATGCGCTCCATTTTGCGGGCGCCTTCATTGCACTCAGTTACAATCTGCGAAAAATTTGCACATCGATTAATGAAAGTTTGTTATGAATACAGATATTCAAGTTGAAGTAGAGGAAAATAACTACGACAAGCAAACAAGTTAACAACGTTAACTAGGAACGAAATTTAAAAGTATTCCATGTCTCATAGGTCACTCCGGTGCACACAAGTGACTGTATTTCGGATTTACTAGGTGCCACTCAAATTGTATTTTTAATTGTTTTTTATAACTATTAAGAACAGTCACTTCTATGTAAATATTAGGACATAGCACAAGTTTTGGACATTGTCAAGTTTATAATAGGGTTAATTTCAACCGCTAAATAATTAAATTTTGGTCTTCATAATTATCTCCACCTTTGTCAACAATCTCTGTTCTCGCCACCAACACATTTCTGCTGCTTCTTTTACTGTATGTTTCTTAATTAAAGAAAAGCTTCAGCCCATTATCAACTATGTCATCAGATTTCATCTAATTATTTTGTCTGATTTTTATTTCTTCCTCTGTCTAGGCAATTATTTCAGGATGAAAACCCTGAATTGTAACGGTAGAGCAAAGAATACGTTGAAACTCTTCTCTTATTTAAAAACAAATAAAAATATTAGAAAAAGGCAGCAGAAAGTTGGTGGATAAGTAGGCAAAGATTGTTGAGGAAAGCGCTGAGTGTAGGGAAGATTAAATTCGACTAATTCCGTATCATAATTGACCTTAATATTGAATTGAAAAAACGAACACATATTACATAAATTTATATGATCATTTCTGTCTCAACTATGTCCCACACGTTAAAAAAACGAGATAAATGGTACAACCAACTACCACAACTACGACTGTACCTTATTAAGGGTGGCCAGAGCAAGGTTGCACTCGTGCCAGTGCGGGGAGCCGTGTTCGAGCCTGTGAAAAATGGCATCCAGCAACAGCGGTAACCTCGTAATTCGCTGCATGGGGAGCATAAGGAACGAATGCATTGCGAGGCTTTGGCACTTGGGGGACGATTCCAATTCTGTCAGAGTCTCCATGAAACGTGAGTTACTTTCTCTGCGGAAAAATAAATGCAAGAATGATAAATAGAGGTTCTACCAATTCTGGAAGTTTTTTCTAATTTAATCTTCTTTCAAAATTAATCGTACCCTTAAACTTTGAGATGTAGTGAAATTGTGACAACGAGATCCCATTACATAACAGCATGAAATTATGAATTCCATGACAATTTATGGACTCGTCACACCTTAATATTCTGAGATTAATATGAACTTAGAAATTTCTAAGCTTGCCTCAATAATGTAATTATGCCAACCTCGTTTTATACAATTTTGTTATTTCATTCTACATTATGGTAACTTTACTGACTACTACTGATGAGCTTCAACAAGAAAATTAATAATGTTCATTCCTAATTACTACTTCCACACTTAAAATAAATGATACGAAGATAACAGTCTTCATGTAATTTCGTTTTAATAAATCTATTACGCACAAATCTCAACATGAAGCAGACTTTTAGAGTACTAAAAACCGTAACAAATACAGATGGCTTTTAGGAAAACGGTCTTCAGTCAAGAAATGGCATACATGATGAAGAACTTGACATGAATTTTCGGTCAAGAAATGGTACGCATAATGAAGTAGTAGACATGGGTCTCGCAACGAAATGTTAAAAGCTCTTACTTTAGTTGTTTGAGCATCCGGTCCTGGTAAATTTGATTGCTGCAATACTTGACGTAGACGCCAAATGTTGAGCTGGCATGCTTGAGGACGACGTCAGCAATGGTGCTAATCAAAGCAGACTCCTGCCACCGCTTCTCCAGATCAGCTAAGAAAGCTTCCGAGCAACGCTTGACTGGAACATTAAAAACAGAGAACAGAAAATATGAATGAAGGCTAAGATAAACAGCAATGATTCATAAGACGCACAAGTTCAATAATATTCAGGAGTAACTTGTAACATGAGAAAACTCCTAAGTTAAATCCAAAAGTAAAGGCCGGTTACAAACTCGTATAATAAAAGAGAGAACGTTCATTGTACACAATGAGTCATTGTGTAACGCAGATGCCACAAAGCTGTCAAAGATTCATTTGTTACATATTATTTTTACAAAAGCATAAGTCACAAAATTAGATCCGGGATAGCTAGACTATTTCAATCTTATTTTTTGAGATTAAAAAACCATTCATGTTAAGTGTTCAAAAACAGTTTCCTCTACAATAAAATATTATCAAAACATGTCTCACTATGAGAGTGTTGGGTAGGATGTCACCCTTTACTCACCCGGCAAAATATCGGAGAAAAGAATGTTTTTCTCTCGCTTGGAGAGAATGGCTTCCGAAGAAAAGTGCGGGCAGTAGAGGAAGTGAGAGACTAGCACCTCCAGACTCTTGAGGTAAGACGCCTCTGAGGTAATTACTTCGAACATGGCTTCTTGCACCTTCCGCTGGCCACTCGTTAGGGTATCTGCTCAACAAGTTTAAATGTTATTCATTAAAAATCAATATAGTCGAGTAGGGTAGATACATAAAATATAAATTCTAAAAAATATAGAAGTCTTCTGTTGAAAAACAAAATTTACCGGCGTTAAATAATTATCGTAAAATTATGTGTCACTTCCATGTTCGGTGATGCAGACTCATCATGCCCACGAATATAGAAACAACTGATAGTTATTCAAGATACCCTGCCAAAGTAGAGGAAATTACACTTGTACCGAGACTATGATAAGATAAGAAAAGCGGAACTTTACATACAGCGAGAGGCATGAATAATTGTAATCATTGATAAGAGTAAGTCCAAAAGTGAAACAATAATATGGGCATCAGTGTTGAAATTAGCAACGATTATATACACAAAAACATTTTAAATCAGCTCGGCAGAGCCATGATGGAAAAAAGGCTGAAAACTGTTCTTTGCATAGCCGCAATTATGATTATTTTCGGTATCACATCAGACAACTTGTCCAGTACAGTAAACACATAGGTAGGTAGCAAAAGACGGATAATTATAACTGAAGATCTCTGGCACCTTATTCCACTCTACAACACAAGGGCAAAGCACAAAATCTCTCACAACCCCACCAGTTTACACCAGCACACCACACCACGCTTTAACTCACTGCAAGTTCACCAGTTTGCACCAACACACCAGAACTCCCTACAATTCACCCATACACCATCCCACCACACCAAAACTTGCAACACCCCCACACCACACCAGAACTTGCTACACCCCCACACCACACCAGAACTTGCTACAC
>VCRD01000205.1:39366-157887 GCA_006783055.1 Trinorchestia longiramus | reverse complement strand
CCCCCACACCACACCAGAACTTGCTACAGCCCCACACAACACCAGAACTCACTCAGGATGCCGGAGCTAGCCACCTCAGGCAGCTCACACCACAAAGTCCTCCTGCCGTCAGCGGGAGTCACGATTTCCATAGCAGTGGGGCGCGGTACTACCGCTGCCGCGACTCCGACGCCGCTGCCGTCGTTGATTACCTGCACCGCACGAGACATCAAAGATTGTGTACGAGGCACAAGTTGTTGAGTTTTATGTAACAGTGAGTGAATTTTACTCATAAAATCAATTATAGTTTATGTGAACTAACCAGACCATCAAATCTACTGGTCGTTAATTCATTAGCTTAATTCATTCAACAAAAATTAAGCAGGAAACAGCATTAGTAGAAGAATATAAATTGACTCAGTTTCCAGAAACCATTTGATTACGAGAGTAAAATATTACTGTACTTTAAGTTTGAGAAACTATCAAAACTACCATATTTCGAAACCTCTGAGAACAATATTCTATAAAATACCTCGTAATCATCTTCGCTGCTGCACTCTCCTTGTCTGTAAGTAGCGCGTTCCAACACACTTGCAGTATAAAACTGATAAAGAGGCTCATCAGCGAAGTGTGAACTAATATAAGTAGGTTCTTCAGTAGGCTGAAGAAGGGAGGAATCACCGTTGCAATCAATGCCACTTCTGTGTTCGACTTCAGTAAAATGTTCAGGTATTGTAGTTTGTACGGGAAAAGTCGGGGTGCTGGGTGAACTGGGATCTCCTTGTGTGGACTTGCGCAGTCTTTGCTGTCCAGTTGGCCTGGCAGGCAAGGGTGGAGGCACCGAAGACAAGGAGGGTCGAGCGCAACTCTCGTTTGACGAATATGAGCTCGAGTTTGCAGCCGTTGATCGAGTTTTTAATAAATTTCGTCCAATGTAGGCAGTTACCTCTTCAGCGAGACGCCCATTTGAATCATCAACGTTAAGCTCGTCGCAAGACTTGCTGGCTTTGAGGGAGTATTTTGAGGCACTAGGAAGGGTTGCTCCCCGTGATGAAGATGGGGATGGATTTGAAAGAGTGAGTTGTTTAAAAGCAGTAGGAACGGGACTTGTGGGTGAAGATTCAGGTGGCACAAGGACGGGCACAGGAGAGGATTCGCTACTCGAACCAACGGAAGAGCGCAATATCTTCCTGCCTCGTTGAGTGGTGGGTCCAGCTAACAATATTTGATTCAGTCGCATAGCTATTCTGTCTTTGGAGCAATCTGCGCTGTCAGGAGATCGACTCTCTTCACTTTCCGAGTAATCTGTAACAAAAACAACAATGAAATAAAAAGTAAGGATAAAAATTGCACATAACAGAAGGAATAATCTGAATGATTTTAAGATTCGAAAGCACGTTGAGTTTATGGTACTGTTTGGAAGGTGCCGTTGATGCTTCAGTATAGATACGTATGCCTTGTGACGATCAGTAAGTAATTCAATGAAATTAAGATATTTATAAAAACCGGAATATAAACAGCTTGATATTAGTAACCTCTCAATACATGCGTTCACATAATGCAACTATAAATAACCAAACACTTCCAACACACAAACTGCATTAATTTGTGTAATGCTTGAAACTGATAACAATGCAGTTTTACGAAGTCTAAGGGTGCACATAACTCATACGCATGATTTTTCCAAACGTTCAACGCGAATTAAAAATTCAGTGATAGCAAGATCATTATTTTTACTCAAACCTGAAGGAGGAGCAGGAGGAGCATTCTTCGGCCGCATAGGCCGCGGATGTGAAGATCTCCGTTGACCGTTCTTTTGGCGGGCTCTTGCAACGGTGCTCGAGCAAATCTCTTCTGGAACTCCCACTCCGATGCAACTCTTTGGTCTTTCTACAACGCCGACGTTGGCAATTCTGCCTAACTCCAGGACACTCCTGAGATCAGTGCCGTCAACGCCTCTGAGAAGTTCCATGTTCTTCAGGTCCATTCCCTTGAGCCGCTGCGAAGCCTCGGCTGCTGCAGCTGCCAATGCAGCGTCTCGCTTGTCTGTCTCAATGGTTAATGTTAAATAAAACGTGGCAGTTTCTTTATCCTTTTCGGCAGGAACGAGGCTTATTGGTTGAGTCGGGGTTATCAGAGACGACGTTGACTTCCGTCTTCCAAAATTTTTAAGAGACCATTTCGGCTTCTCTTCACTTATGGGAGAGGCATCACTGTATATATCTGCAGACAGGTAGGGGCGATTAGGACTCAAGTGAAGTATTCAACAGACTCAATATCAGAACCATCGTTGAATTTATACGTCAACTCTATAAAAACACACTATATAAGTATTTTATTTTTAACGCAACAGAATACGAAGCCAGCATCAAGTCGTTGCTTCTCTTCATTCGCCTTTATATCCTTAAGGTATCGATACAAAAAAAATTCAGATTGTGGCGTAGAAACACTCGACTCAATAGGTCGTTCTCTTTTAAATAAAAAAAAAGATTTGATAAGTAATAAACGTTTTCTCTACCCTATCCATCACGTACGAAGAAATAGTAAAAATAACATCACGCAGATTTCGAATTACAAAGTTAAAAACAGCTTTACTAAGCAAGATTCATATGTAAAGCAAAAGTAAAGCATGGGAATGGAATTCAATCTTGTTGAACAATCCTTCTCAGTTCTGAAAGTATCACAAAATAGGTTCCTAAGCAGGTCAAAAATTATATCGAAGGTATAGGAATCTAACAGAAGTTACAAGGAAAACGCTTAATATACGTTATTGCGCTTAACTTACTCTCAATGCTGCGCCCGTCGATAGAAGGCGAATTACCTTTCTTCTTTATTTTATTGAGGCCAGTTTTGACTTCTGTCTTCGTCTGAGACCAGTTCCTCCTGAGCTTCCTCATGCCCAGGTTCGCAGCCTCAGCAAATTTCGTGATGCTCTGCGTACCAGACGAGGCGGATCCTAGACTGCTCTGTCGGTGGTACTCGGGAATTGCTCTCTGGAATTGAAGGTCAGACGATCCTTGGGATTCCTGCCGTTCCAGGCCGTTTGAGGAATACTGGCCTTCTTCCAGACACTGAAAGTAAAATATGCGATTATTAGGCATATAAATTTATATGTCAACGTCCACTCACGAAACAATTTATGAGCTAATTTGGGGAAAAGTTTGATTAAAATGCGCACATCAGTATATTAATAGCATATCAATCACTTTGGATATGTCAACCGTCCCAGAACGCAGCACCAAGGACTACAAGAATAAAAACTTACAAGTAAATTATAAATTATTCAGAAGGACTAAAAAAAGTCAAGCCATACATATCAAGACTACGGTACAAAATAAATTACGAGTCTCTCAATTTTCATCGTTCTGTCGAAGCATTGTTACTATCATTGAAAATGTTGAGTTATAAATAGAAAAATTCATTCTAAATATGAAAAGAAATGTGGAAACTTGTTGATAAAAATAATTTATGGTGATTAATAAATTTCGAGGTATAGTAAATAAAATAATGAACTATGAAAGTATGTTAAGAAATACAACAGATTTGACGGCTAGTACAGTTAAACACTTATAAAAACTAACATGCCTTTAAAAATCTCAATATTATCCTTATTATACGATATTATAAGCTGGGGAAAGGCATGGTGCTTGCAAATTGCGACAGTTTCAAGAGACAGACTTCCGTACTCACCTGAGGATGCAGTCTGGAGTACGCCTCGTCTGAGTAATCAGAGTCAAAAGAGTCGTCGTAATCCTCCTTTGATCCATCTTCGTCTTCCTCGTTGACAGCTTCCGTCGTGGTGTGGTAATCATTTTCTACTGAAAGAAAAAGTATGTGTTTAGCCACTAAAGTTTGCAAATAAAAATGATAAATTTTATTTTTAAAATTGAATGAGCGGCTGCTTCAAAATAAAGCATACATCATTTACTACTGTTATCAATTAATTATTATAAATAACTTCTATTTAACAAAAATTTGTACCTTCAAGCTTCTTTCTAACCTGTCCCTCATCAAGAAACAAGCTCGAGGAAATGCAAAGGATCAAATAATATTTCAGTTTGATCACGTAACCCATTTGAAAAAATGAGATTTTTCCGAGAGAACTTTCTTTTGTACCTGGGGAGACATTATTTTGTAGCTCATTTTGATGATGTTGCTGTTCACTGATGGCTTCATAAATTGCTTCGTAGTGGCTAGACGCCTCACCGTCAGAATCGTGGTCTGAGAGAATATAAAAAATAAACACTTTATTCTAACAAGAGACTCTTACTAGTGCAAAGCTCCCAAACACGATACAGCAAATCTATATGAAGAGTAATAATCTACAGTATATTGAATACCTGAACTTCAAACTATTTCATCACGAGTTGGAAATAATAGTTATATTGCTTTAATAAAAGAAAACACAATATGAAATTATTTAAAGTAAATGAAAATGCATGACAAAAATATAGGAACCTAAACTAAGAACTGGTTTAACTAAACGTCGAACTATGAAATGCACTCAGCCAAATAAATTTTCCAACAACTTGAAACAAAACTAAACCCCTAAGAATCTAGACACGAAAAGTGAGAAAGAAATGAATATATTTAAAGAACCCACTGAATATGATTGAAGAAGTATATAAAGATACAGATTTATTTTCACCCAATTGCTTAGGGAAAAATTCTAATGTTTAATTCAACATAGTAACGCGGAGCTCATAGCATGAGACACTGCCTTTTTAAGATGAATAAATTATGTTTTTAACAAATGAAGCCACTGCACTTGTTGAGAAAACTTACCGGTAAGTGTAGACTATGCATTCGGCTGAATTCTCCAGTAAATTTATAACTTACCTTTGAAAATAATTTGCATAACTTACCAATTGAAGGAGCTCGAAGAATGGCATAACTCACAAATAAATAGAAAAATCACGGAAAAATTAACGTCAGATATTAGGATTCATCACCGATAAATTAATAACAACGTAGAAATGAATACCGAAAAATTCAGATGTGTGGTTTCATCAGTACTAACATAAATAACATTAAACTATACATTAGGACATTGGGGGTCACAAACCCGTAAAAAGCTAAGTTACAGAGAAGTGCAAATTTTCATCAACATTTTTTAAATAACTGTCTATGAGTAGTTAATCGTTCTTGTAGCAAAATAATAGAATTAAGAAAGAAATTCTGGTATGGCTTCTCAGCATCACATGTCTCAGTTGTAGGGAGGTCTTGTGGCACCACCAGCATATGCGGGTCGTTGTTGGAAGATCAATTAGAGTCTACATAAATTACGTTATCAGCGCCAAAAGTTATCATGTAAATCGTATATAAATGACAACACAAATGATTAACTTAGAAACGTAATAATTGAAATAAAATTAGAACAATAATAGTAATAGTCAAACAGTCAGACGCGACAGAACAAAAAAATTCTAGTGCGTATTCTAAAATAAGTTGAGGACGTGAAGATATGATACGTCGCTAGGTAACAGTAATTCGTTCAGTATAAAGCATTAATTTGAAATAAACAGAGCAACTTGAGACAAAGTGGTTCCAAGAAAGAGCAGTCTCGTGTAAGCTCCCCAGAAGTAGACCGTGGTAAGAAAACTAGCACGGGCTCATGAAACTATTCGTCGCCAGTTGTTGGTCTCACAGCAACCGAGAATAGTTGACGTAAGAAGAAACAATGGAAGGCGCTCACCTTGACAAGAACAACAGCTATATCGTGGCCAGCTTAACAACTTCATATAAACTTTGCGCAGTAACAAACACTCAAGAACAATCATGGCTGAAGCAGGTGGTACAGCTAGAACTGCTCAACAGATACGATAACATCCTCTTCCCATTGAGTCCACACAAGAGTGCCAAATTAAATCATTACGTTGAATGGAGACGGAAGAATAGAACGACTAAAATTGTAGATGGAGTTCATTCTTTATTTAAAGAAGTGAAAGAATTGCCCAAAACCAAGAATGGTTCAAATGTTTTTGTGTAAAGGTAATGAACACCAAACCCACAACAACTACACATTATTCAAGTGTTATTAACTATAAATGAGTAGAGTAAAGGTACATTCAATGCTTCATAGCGTCTGCACCAACTAACAGGAGGTTTGTTCGTCAGGGAGGATTGTTTTTCATTTGTTGTTTTTTGACGTAAACGCAGGCTATTGGTTTAGAAGAATTAGTTTAGTAGAAGTGGCCATTCCTCAATTTCTGAGAGCAAATACAGAACTTCTTTTGGGTATAAGAAAAGGAAAAAATTTTCCATTCAAATGATAAAACAGCTCGCACACCACACCGTCTCCGTTACAAGTCTTTGTTTCACTGCATCAAACCCACAGAATGACACACACACAGCACAACACCTGCCTCTCTAGAGCACGCAGACTGTGCAATATTTACAGCAATATCACACCACTTAAACAGCTTTCCTTAGTGGAACTTATTTGGAAGTGAGTAATTGAAAAAATTATTACATACTCTTAATTAATGAAAATTACTAACAGAACGAACTGAGTTTTGTGTTGTAGATAGCGAACGAAATTTTCACAAAAATGCATTCAACTCGTTTTGAATGAAGCATCTAATTATCGTATGGTTTTAATGAACATGCATAATGTAAGTGGCAGTAAAATAATAAACATTTTTAAATTTTCACAAAATTGAGCTCATTAAGAAATTATTCAAGTCTATATTCATTTACTCCATCGTATCCACAGAGACAAAATCATCCTTTACAAAGTGTAATTTTTGGCCTCCTAGTCGAAACACAAAGAAGAAGTCACATACGTATTTCTCACAGTTACAGTTGACTGTTCTTGCCACAATAAGAGGGAAACAACCCCAACCAACAGCTACAACAAGGTCGTCAAGTTTTGAGCCTCATGAATAAAAATTAGTGGATGCCTGATAAGAACTACGACGTTTTTCGTCGTTCGAAATATGTGTCCAATGCGCCGAACTGTCTATGTCGATTTTAGAGGAAGCTCATACAAACAAAGAAATGATACATACTATAAACTAGACGCCTTTGAAATTAACATCAGTTTAGAGATCAAGGATCAAATGATGAATTCAGGTGAAAAAACGAAACATGATTATAAAGAAAAATATTTGTCGAAATGGAAACACTACGTCGAGTTGCTCACCCTCCTCTCCTTCCTCGACAAAGCAACTGATTTCCTGGGCTTCCTTGATCTGTCCATCGAAATAAATGCTCCTTATTTTAACGCTATCATAATGCAAAGAAGACGATGTGGTAGAGACTTGGGAAGCGTTGTAATAATTTGGCCCGTAGACGACGTCGTAAGCGTTGGAGGCGTTATCCGAGTCCGCCTGGCCAAGAAGTATGGTTGACGACGAGCTCACGTAAACTGCAACAATAGAACTCACAATAATAATAATGATAATAATAATAATAATAATAATAATAATAATAATAATAATAATAATAATAATAATAATAATAATAATAATAATAATGGTAGCAGTAAAAGGAGAAGTGTATCTCTTTAAAATAATGGGCGTGGTTTGTCTAGGTGCGTTAAAATATTCCCTTGAAAAGGACATTAATTAACAAAGAAAAAAGTGGAAACGTGGGACAAAACATCACAAGATTCGACAGGTGGAAGCTCAAACTTACTAAGGAATTAGATAAATGTGTAGAAAACTGTACCTTTAAGCATCAAAAATTGTTGACTGGTATAGAATGAAATACATTTAAAGGTTCAATTCAATAGCTTATTTTTAACAGGAGTGTTAAGCTACAAGAATATATAACATGTATAGACATTGTAAGTATATGAGGTATAAAAAACCGGCAACGCAAATACGTGATAAAAGTTGCATACAAGAAGTTATTCGGTCGTTACATTTATTTCACATATTAAAATAACTCGAAATGCATGAGCACCATAATTTGGCGGTAGTAAACACGAGTATACTCATCTTCTTTCATGAAGAACGGAACAAAAGAATTGCCGTCACTTTATTAACACTTAAAAACATCAGTCTTAACCCATCAAGGCATTAACTTCAGATATTGAGATGTCTATTTTGCAATGATTTTAGGCTTTGCGAGCAAAGCTTTGTAATGAAGATAAATGCCAACTTTGACTGATACGAATTACCCCACAAAACCAAAGTTTGTTTTCAACTTCTATGCAGCCTCGCGTGACATTGTACGGGGTGCGGCAACATAACTTCCTTTTTTTTGAAAGGAACTTATTTTGGAAAAAGAAATTCGTGTTGCCGCACTGTGTAAATCTGGGAGTAGAGGTTGCTGGCGTTGTGATGAGTTATGTTGTGTGTTAGTACAAATCCATACACGCCGTTTTATTTCTTCAGCATGATGCACTGACATCGTTCACTCTATTCTTTTTGTGTCCTGTAAAATTCCATTTCATTTGGGCAATGTCAAAACTACCTATATGAGATATGTTGTGATAGACTAAATAGTTTAGATCTAAGAAAAATACTCGCAATACACCTAAAGGCCATAAAATCTTGTTTCTACGAATCCTTGTTCCTTATAATTAAATGCTGCTTTGAGTTTACATGAACATTTGCAGCGTCAACAGATATACTTTCAATTAATTAGCTCAAACAATGAAGCCCAATTTGATGCACCGTGCGACATAAAACAAATCCGTCAAGAGATGACCGTACAATAAAACATTTATAAAAAGAGACATTTCCATTAAGTGCGACAGAAAAATATCATGTTAATGCCTCAAGTTGTGTTCGAAGCAACAAAAGGTAAGAACTCCAGCTGTGATCATAAGAACGCCCTAAAGTGCATGTAACTAAGTACTTGGTTACACTGAACTGAGACCAGAATTTCTGTCCGTTGAGTCTTCTGTGTGACGCAAGAAGCTCAAAATAGAGGTTTCGTAACACAAAACTAAATTGGTAGAAGTAAGAAGGAACGCAGCAATGTAATTTTATAACAAAACTGATTTAATCTAAAAGTTATTTGTCAAGTTTTTGTGTCATGAGCAACAGAAAATAGTAAAGAAATACGTACAATGAGTTTCAAACGCTAGAAAATAAGAAAAGACGTGTAGGACGAGCACGACCGATGCAGAAGAAACACACCTCAGGTCTACATCGTCGCAAAATAAACTACACGTAAAGGGAGCGACCAAGATTGATGCAAACGAAGTCCCTTTGCAGTTTTAACGAGGCTTGATAGGGAGACAGACGCCTCGACTGCTTGCAGGAAGTGCAGTATGTGTACTTGTACGTATGTATGCATGTATGCGCACGCAAGCATATCGGCCAGCCAATAGCCTTGCTCAAGTCCATTCAAGAAAACTCTGACTTAGACGCAAATAATCCAAATGTAATGGATCAAAATCAACAGAACGTAGGTCAATCGTCAGAAAAAACCTTCACGAATCCCATTCAAGAAACACGCCTGCGGATTCATCAATGAGTCCTTTCAACGCCCGACTGAGTAGAAGCAGCGTCGCGATTAGCGTGTAGCGCGCGTCTTAATGAAGCCGTTCATAAACTGGTGCTAATTTCCGTAGCAAATTCTTTTAAATGGGACAGATTGCTTACTATTTCCTTACACGTTACTGTACGGAAAAAATGTGGCAAGACTTGCGTTTTTCATTGCCTTTGTAAGGACATTGCATGTATAAAGCGAAAATCGGGAAATGTCGACTTTGTTTGCATCGCTCGTCTAACTCAACCAAGTGGCTTTTTTCTTCCTGATCTGTAGGTGCATGGCACTCGAAGTATGAAAATGAGTATATTCTCCGTCCGTTTGAAGCTTTGTTTCAAAAGAGAAAGCTGTAAATCGCACATCTATTGAACTAGTCAAAATTCAACAAAATACCGACCACTCCCTAAATCACGCACAGGGAACAAACAAAACAATTTTATATCACACAAACAACACATTTGCTCAAATACATACATATTAAAATGCAGATACATCTATGGGTGTGCCTATGCACACACGTGCACTCGCACCGTCTTAAAACTTGAAGATAAGTTACAAAATAAAGCATTTCAATGCACTGCTTTTCCATGGAGCTGATAAGAATACATACATAAATCTCGACTCGTTGCCTACAGATATTATTTGTTCTTTATATGCATTTTCATGCCTAAGGTAACCACATCAAAACGGGACATGATGACAGCCTTTACAAAGGTGTTATTGCAGCAGTTATTATTAGGAATATTCGGAGCGTAACAACAGCTTTCTCAATTATCACGGCAACAACAATTATGGTTGTTAGTTATTAGGAATATTTAAAGCGGAACAACTGTTTCTTGAATAATCACAGCAATATCAATTGTGGTTGCTAATTGTTAAGAATATTTAGAGCGTAACAACTGTTTCTTGAATATTCACGGCAACATCAATTGTTTTTTCTAATTATTAAGAATAGTTAGAGCGTAACAATTTTTTCCTCAATAATTAAGGCAACAACAATTATTTTTGAAAATTATTAGGAACATTTAGAGCGCAACAACTGTTACCTCAACTATGGCAAACCATAGAAAATCAGTAACGATTCAGTTCAAGACACTACATAAATGAAAGTTTCAGAGTTTTTGCTTGTAATATTTGCCACGGTTAAAAAAAGAGATAGACCAGATATCTCTAGCAAATGAAGGGATGAAATTTAACAAAAAATCGAAACAAAGACACTTGTGGAAGAGGCTAATTAGAGTGTTGTTTCAGTTGGCGTAGAGCATAAAATATCAGTAAATGAGTGACCCTTTCACATCACCTATAGTTAAAAAAACATTAATACTGGTGTCTGCGCATATGCATACTACTCTTCGCACATGAGAGGCATCCAATGCCTTCATCCACCTAATTAAGCATTTACAGCATCACAGATTCTACACTCCTTCAAATTCAACCTCAGTACATTGCAAAACTCGGTAATTTAGTTTAGACAAGTTTAGTTTAGAATAACATGTATTAAATTTTCTGTGTGTATCATTGTCCCCTCATTTTGCCATTGAAAAGAAATATCGGGAACCCTTCACTATTTCATGTGTGCGGAGGATTAGAGCCCCTCTAAGAGCGACATTGTATGTTTCTTGCATTTTAGTAATTGTGTTATTTACAAGTATCATTTGAAATATAACGGAAGGACAGCATGCAGAAAAATCATGCATTGAACCCAAGATTACGTAAATTATAAGAGAAAAGAACTCATCGACAATCAATCCTTGTGCAATTAAAAGTAGGTAGAAAAGCTTTCCCTTTTTATATTCATCAATCAATCCAATAACAAATAGAATAATATAATCCAAACAAGGATAGGCACAATTGTTAAACTCACAACGTGCTTAACATTGACGGAATAAATGTGTGACCTTAATTGTTGAAATGTTCTATTAAATGTTTCCAAAAATTCCCTTACTGGTTTATGCAATTTTGAACATTTCCTGTAAAAATTTACCGGTAAAAACTTAGAATGTAAAAATTCAAAGCCACCAGTAAGGCTCAAAAGGTAAGATTATAAAAAGTGAAAGGAAAATGCTGTCCCAAACTGATAAAACAGCGTACGTAAAAGTGAAAGCGCAGAGCTAGACATGTCTGGGATGCTTGACCGTCGGTCATTCATTGGTGGTGAAAAATAGAAAGCAGTAAAGGCTTTGAATGATAGCGTTGCTAGGCCTTGTTCCTAAGATAAACATGTTTCTAGTCCGAAGTTTGTCCCAGCTTTACTTGCCGACCAAGTTAAGCAGGAATGGTGTACACAGAAATAAGTTTGTTACGATCATGTTGAGAGTGTGGCAGTATTTTTAATGATACGACAGAGTCTTCACCAGAGACGAAGGTCCTATTTTCACTATGATTTTCTATACATAGAAATACTATTTTACTGACAGACTTAGCACCACCGTTAAAAAGTTTGTAGGTACTCCGTTTAATTGTCCAGTACTAATTAGAAATAAAATGAAGTAACTTCAAAAGGGAGCGGTACGTCCCATGGCTCTTTAGACCCAGAGTAATTTAATCGCTTCCGCACCTGGAAATGTGAGGAGTCTACGGTGTGAAGTTTTGTTTACAGTTGTGTCGAAACTTTAACAAGTTTGCTTTTTTAAATAATAACGAGTACTAATTTATTTTTTAAATTTAACGAAGCACTAATAAAAATTCTTCAGACAACTAGGAAAATGAAACTTTTTAGAACGACACATAAAGAAGTACTTAAAACGAGATACCGGAATAGGAGCAAATCACTAAAACAAGCAAAATAACCATCGAAAAACCGTTTAGATAAAATCATGGACACTGATTAGAACATCACGAGAACAGAAGCCAGTCTACTCTGAACCCATTAAATTAGTCCATTCGTATGTAGACGAGGCTCGTCTCATTCGAGCACAGCGGTCGAATGAGAACTGGCGTGGGAAATAGAGAATGTCCAGGATTGAAGTTATCCAAGCGAAACCAAAAATATCAACAAAAAGTTCAAATTGCATTCTTCTATGTGGCCTTTATCCCCATTGGAAATGCGGCGGTTGCAGGGCACTAACATTAAATTTAAGAAAACTTCTCTCCGCTGTTTAACCGTCCACTGACTTTCATTACAAAATTATCTCTCATAACATATTTTAGGTGTGCCATCAAATAACGCAACAATGAATGTGATAACGATTAGAACTTGTAAGACAGAAATATTTTAGCCTCCCGTTGCATTCATTAGAAGAAAGCAAAAAGTAAGATGCGATTAAAATGCAGTAAAACTTCTAATTTAGAAATCAGAAGAACACAAATGAAATAAATTAATACATGAAAATAACACGAAGAATTTGAGTGAAGAACAGAATTTCAAAAAGGGTGTTGACCTCATAGTTTACCGAAACAAAACGAGACCAAGAGATTGAACGATTTTAGGTTTTTAGAACCGAGATAATTTTAAAAGTGCCTCAATGACAACAAAGTTATTATCTCGACGAGGCGAAAAACTTGAGCATGAATTCGCATAAATATTAATTTTATGTGTCTGTACAGGGGTCACCTGACCGATGCGTGCAAGAACCCAGAGATAGAATGAGAATGGGCAAGAAAATTTACGTCGTTACTTAGCTAAATTCAAAACAGGTTCGTTTAGCAAGTTTTGCGGAATATTTTTCAGTCGTCCTACCTGAAAGTAGTAGGTATACTAATAAGAATGCATATTACTCTTACTGACCAAGAGTAATTGGTCTACCCCCGCTCCCTGAAATACGCCGTTTGAAAAAATTCAATTCAATACATAGAGCGAATTTCTCCCCTCTGTTAATAATGATACCTGACATTCAATTTTAAAGCATTTTAGCTCATGTGTCGGTTTTCTTGCTTGACAAGCATAGAGCGCGTCAAAATCGAGGTCCAATTATGTGTAAAGAACAATTGTAACTTTGCACAGTGACGGATCATTGAAGAGTTCTTGAGAAGCATCACATGCTACAGCTCACGTGTATTTCATAGGGATTAAACCATGAAAAATTTGAATAATACAAAAATTTCTGACACGTTAATACCATGCAAAAAACATTCTCCCAACAAGAAAATTGAGACATAGCGAGATAAACTATGTAAACCGTAACGCTAAGGTACCATGGACGGAATTTGAGCAAAATGAGGTAAAAGACATGACAAAGTTAGAACTATATTCAGTAATGCAAAGTTGTCTCAAAGAGCAAGGAAAGCTTCCACTGGACACAAAATGACAATCACCTAAATCTTCCCAGTCTTAAAATTTCAACCATTGACAAATGAAACCATACATGAAAACTTCGTTCAAATTTTCATCTAGACAAGTTCAGTGAAGATCAATTCAAACATTTTTATTGTATTTCATCAAACTTCATCAGTGCATAAAAGCCATATGGCAAACCAAAAATCAAAGAGAGGTTGCATCAGCAAGGACCAGCAATTTCAGGCAGCGCAGAGATTAATTTATTTTTTAGCGCATTCCTCGAGAACCAAGTTACTATGAGCAGCAAAAAGTGAGAAAAATAAACAGCGACTTTGAAGGTGCGGGCATTGGCAGCGAAATAAGCAGTTCCGGTGCATGAGCTCCCAGGACCTAGCTGATCAGGCTGCAAGGAGTGGCTGAGTGGGAGAGGGAGCTGGAGAGTGGTGAGTGGGGAGAGGGAGCTGGAGAGTGGGGAAAAAGAGCTAGGGAGAGGGAGCTGGGGAGTGGGGATTGCGAGAACAGGGACACAACAAGGAATGGGGGAAAGAAAAGAAGGAAGGGAAGGGAAGGTATGTGTGTATACGGCCGAGTAGAGGGAGGCGGAGAGGGCGTTTAAACAGGTGAGATGGACTCGGGGCGCTGGCCAGACGCCCACACCTGCTTCAGAAAGAATCTAAGGACCCTTTACTTATAATAAAGTACATTAACACGTTGACTCCGATTGCCTGATTGGTGTAAAACTTCACTTTGTACGCATAGTCACTAGAAGGATCTGAAAAAATTACAGAACCTAACCTACGTGGTACACATACGTACCACTTCGGAGTCAACGTGTTAAGTTAATACACAACAATATTTCAAATAATTTTATCCCTACTACCCAGTACTACTTTGGTTTCCCCAATTGCTCTCACGAGTAATACAGAGAAGCAAAAATAATTAAGAGAGCAGATTCATGGAGATAAGGGAGAATAAGTGAGAAATACCGTAATTTGTATTTTCAGTTCAATGAAGGTCGTCGTCATTCATCAATCTTACATAATTCTGTTCCCGCAAATATGATGCTCATTGGTAACAATAAAACTGTTTACTTCCCATAAAATTATGGTACCAAAAATATTACTAAAATTTTGCAACAGAGCAAACAGACGCCAGTAGCTTGAGGAGATAATTGCATTAAGTGGTACCCAGCTCACAAAAAGAGTATCCTTGAAGGGGACCCATAAGGACTCTGGAAATCCAGTTTCCGCATCTGTAAGCAAGCAGGGAGAGAACTCGGCACCGTTCATTTCCGTTACTCAGCCACAAACGGACAATGAGAAAACACTTGGAAATCCAGAAAAGGTACCGCAAAAATATAACAGCAAGAAATCCTAACCAAGAAGGTGACATGATCATCCAATAGGAAATGAATGGAGTCGGAGGAAATAGTGTGGCGATATTACACTGAAGCTGTCACAGATATTGAAGAGGAAATTTCTGTTATGACACAGCAGACAACGCTCTGTTTGTGTATGACTACATACACATTATTTATAAGTGAGGGGATGTCCGGGCTTTCTAAGTGAGAAGGAGAACGCACGTTACTGAAGTACGTAGTTTACATGATGTAACGACGAAAGAAAATAATACTGTTACTCACAATGCAGCATCTAGCAAAGATGCGATCAAAGGAACTAAGCAGCTAACAAATAACAGAGTTTTAAGGAGTGAAGGACAAGCTCGAGGAGCGGTCGAGGAGGGAGAGACAGCAATGAGAGGTCGTCGTTGTGCCTGGTGGGCTTCATCAGTCATGTGTAACAGGCTGGAACTGAAGACCGACCTAAACTTTCAGATCTATTAAATTACATCACTGTCGAGAAAAAATTCACTTCTGGATCTATTGGGCAAAAACGGGCTCGAACAAACATCATTGCTGGGTCTCACACTGGCAAAAACTTTTTGCCAAAAAAGAGCTTACACAATTTCAAACGCGTTTTCAATGATGAACAGAATAGCAATGATGGAAAGAAGAATTCACACGAGCGTGTTTTGTTGGTGTGATTTTTGTAGTGTTCATAATACAAAGCAATGCAATCTGAATGGCTGTATAATTCCAAAAGAGTGTTATAAAAAATAATTATAATCGCCGTGAGAGAATGTACGACCGCTTATCCGCCAATGGGCCAATGTTACTCTTTGTTTCCGAGGCAAACTGAGTTATAACAATTGAACTGCAAGTAATAAGTCAGAATACAGTAGGAACTCAGATCACCCACCGGTTTTAAGGGACGGGTTTAGGGCAAATTATACACTGTCCCCTTGAAGAACAACTTGAATAATGCTTCTACTTCAGAACAATTTGACAACCGGTTTTCCGATCAGGTTCTCAATCAGTGGCGTCATTAATGACAGCTTGAACATCGAGACAAACAAAGACTACATATAGTGAATATAAAAACTGAAAATGGTGAACAGAAACTTGAACTTGGCGGCCAACGAACACTGTAATAATCGATTAACAAAATTGAAAGATATTTATCGATGTAATGGGACATGTTTCCCGTAAAGATGAAATAAACGAAGTTGAACTGTAGCAAGAACTGGACAGAGGTTTAACAATTTTATGACTATTTTATGACATCGTGAATAAAATAGCAGACTATTAATCCAGACGACAGAAGGGAAGAAATAGCTTTACTCAACAAAAAAGACTTTTCTTAGCTTCTACAAGCTTAGATTTCTATTACATGGGAATTCTGCCGGAGTCATTAAAATTCAAATACTAAAACACTATTCAGAAGAATGGCAGTGAAAGTGAAATCCTATAAATAAATGAAAGGTAATATAAGTTGCTATAAAGTAAGTGCAATTATAAGTAGAGTATAAAACTGTAATGAGAAAGTCATTGAGAGCGATGTAGGGGATGGTAGTGATAATCACGGAGTAATGACCATGGAAGCTTCAGGCCATGAAATCGAAGTCAGTGTAGCCATTTTGATCATAAATCAAAGCTTAACTCTCAACCCTGTGTTACGCAGCAGCCTCACGAAGAAATTGTCATTGTACTCATGAGTCTGAGAGGCAACAACCCTTTAGGCAACAACCCTTTAGGCAACAAATGTCTTCAATAATATTAATAATGAAAAGCATTCGCGGTGGCTTTTTGTACTAAATAATTAAATATAACTTTATTCTTGCAAACGTTAACTGGTTAGTAGAACAGAAATAAGATAGTAATTAGGATTGATTATTACAGCTATTTAATTGTAAATTATAGGATAGTGAAAGCAGATTCATAGAGCCGATTGTGCACAATGGCTATCGACCAAAGTAAATTAATACTCATGAAAACAGCGACTGTACACAAAATGCAAAATAACAAACTGCTCCTTGTGCCGAAGAAATTTTTCTTTCATTACATACATTTTCGAATCTTCATGTGCGTCAATAAATATTTATATTTAGTATCGCACAGAGTAGAAACATTTAAAAAGAGAGAGCATACGTACTTGAAAATAGCAATATATCTATGAGTTCAACCTTATATATCGTAAAGGTTTTCCATCGCAATGGAGCGATTCACTTTCACTGCAAGTACGAAATAATATTTTATATTTTCCTCTAAAATAGAAAGTTACCCTTTAAGCTTTCATGTTTCGATAAGCGCTTAAGTTTGAACGCCAATATTTTTTCTTATACAAAAAATAGTTTCGAGCACTCAAGATAATTTCTAAATAAAATATAAATAAAATTATAAATATAATAAGTGCAATAAAATTTCCAAAGCACATAACAATAACAACTGCAAACTTTAGGTTTCGTAGAGCTGGAAAGAGGAAATTTCTCTTATCAGGTTCGGACATTCTGATGCCATGTAAATTAAGGAGCAAGAAAATCGGGCATACTAACGGAAAGAGGAGAAAACAAATGTAAAACAATACAATTAAGAATTTACCCATATCAAATTTTAGTTTATTCCTTGACTTTTAATTGAAAGGATGACATACAAGAGCTGTGCATTTTTAGATTGTTCATCATTCTGATGACACGTACGGGGATCAGAATCAGTTAGGCATTTTTAAAATTATTTTCTTCTCGTACTTACTAAATAATTTGTGAGGTAAACATCAACTATGACCTCTAGACGAATGTTAAGATAATTGACGATCGTTTTCGAGAAAAACTGTAGAGCAGGAAAAAAAGAACTACCAAGTCATGTTGAATTATCACTACGGGACAAGAAGACAAAGATTACGAGTTTTCAATCACTAATGCAGACAATCTCAACAAGCGATACACTGGACAATCAACATACTGATGTGCATGCGTTGATAAAACTAACAGATTTCGTCTGATGTTGTAGCGGAAATTGGATGTAGTAGTGGAAACTGGATGTAGAAGAGGAAATTAAACTGCATGCAGTAAATATAAAGTTGTACACTCGTTTTCTGAATCGCATGACAGGTTATTAGATAAAAGGATACTCATGCGTTTTTGTAAAATAACTGTCTTCGTTAATATAATTTTATTCTATTCGCTAATAATATTTACCAATCAATACAAGACAATTTGTGACTGAATTTTTCTATGTTGTTGCTCACCACCATAAAACGTTAATTTAAAAACTAAAATGTCTGTTAAACACTGAGTATGAAAATGCAACAAACATCATAAAAACACATCGATGGCCTAATTATGTTAAACGGGTCATTACGCTTGCGAGACAGAACTGTGACTTAATCTCTCAAACGCTGTGAACAGTTCAGTAGCTCTGCGGCTTAATCCTCCCGCACCCTCGTATTATTCGTGTTTTGGTCTTCACTTCCTACACTCTGCACGTGATCAGGATGCGTTATATTACGAGAGAAAATTACTCTGCGCTCATTGAGGCAAACTGCTAATGAGAAATAACACACTATGAATAAAATTTATCGCGAAACGATGATTTGTACAGATACATATTTGCTTATAGAAACAAGGAACGCTTATTATATAAGTGCTGCATCATTTTCAGCGGAGATCAGGGACAGGTAGTTTGTAAGTCACTAACTCAAGTAAATCAAGTCAAGGTTTCTTAAATACCTCATGTAAGAGAAAGAGATACGGCCACAGTCATTAGAGGTAATAAATTTCAATCAAAGAATCAACAGTTCTTTAATCGTAAGGAAAATCACACGTTATAAAGCAAAAGAAACAATAATAGTTGTAACAAGTTTATTTTTTGGCAGAGTTTTAAGAGTAATATACTCAGTTCGAATAAAAACGAGTGGAAGTATAGGTCTAGTCAACTTCTATGAACATTGTATGCTTCTTACAAAAATACGCCCCATCTCCGTCTGTACTTTGACTCTAATTGAAGAAGGTTACTCGACGATACTAAAAGCCTGGAAATCACTACTATGACCAGGTATACTTGAACTTTTCCCGTGGCTTGAATACTATTAAAGATTTTAAAAGGAAATCAAGAGTTTGACGAGAGCAGTCATAATCAAAGGAAGCATACATGTATTGTATCAGTAGGTAGGTCTCTTTACCTGCATCAATGAACTTGAAAGAAGAGGCAGTAATTCCGTTTGTTAAAACATCCATTAGTATGTAAGCGTGAAAACACTGTGTGCCTGAACATTCAGTGCGTCTCTAAATTCTGGACACAAAGATAAAAACGCATGTTTTAAGGAACTGAAATTTGAACATTCAATTCATTATAATTCCAGTAATTTTGTTGCGTAGACTGATGCGCGTTTTAACATTCACATGAACTCGATGCGAGAACTCCGTGCAATTTTAGTGCATGTGCTTCTTCAATCCAGCGTGTTTCATCGCTAATTTTAATTTACTACATTTTCTCCTTATGATACTACTAAAAAGCTATACAAAATTTAAAATTAAGATACTTGAAGTTCAGGAGTGAACTTGCGGAAATAAAAATTCAAGTTAAAGAGATTCTAACCTAGTAAACTTTGCAAATTAGTTGCATTTTTGTACATTATCGACATCGGATGGTAGAAGCGATTGGTGAATGAAGACACCATAGCCCTTCGAACTGATTTGGCTCAGATAACAATGATTAGGCTCTCATTAAGATTCATTAGGCGAACAGAGTGCAAGACGAATTGTGCACTTCAGCCACAAATTGCAGCAACTTTTTTTTTGTCAGTCGAAATTGGTCAGTCGTCATCGTTCGGAGCCCTCACGAGGCTGTCCAAAGGTCACTACTTGCAACCATCATGCTAGGGCTACAAGCTTCGTGCACGTTTCTAACTGACCAGTCGTGCAGAAACAGCAGTGTTGAAATATACAACCGCATCACGCAAAATTTCAGTATCACGAGAGGCCATATCGTGCAATTTTGTATATTGTGCGAGTCATCGCGCTTCCAACGATTCACGCATGACACGAAAAATGTCTACCATAAAGTTACTCACTTTAGCATAATGTACATTTTAAGCACGACGAGTCGAGATTTGTATTGACGTGTCATTCTAGACACAAAACATCATTGGCCCTTGACAGTTAACAAACAGAACAGAACCCTTCACGTACGATAAAGTGTGCAGTTTTTATATGAGAAAGACAAAGCACGCAGTGTAACTAGTGTGCTAATTACATACGACGATGGCTGCAAGGTCACATACCACATCTTACAGGTTGCAAATCTGGAAGTCAAACTTGAACTCTTGTGACGAATTCTATGTTAGTGTTGTGAACATAGGTTGAATGCTATCTAGCAAAAAAAGCAGAAAAATCGCTCATTCAATGAAAGCTTTACAATGGTGACGTAACTTTACAAAAACGACATAAACCATCCTCAATTGTAAGAAAAATGACAGAAAATGAGATAATTAAAGTACAAAACAACGATGATGAATTCTGAACTTAGGAACAAACATACTCATCGAACACATGGAAATTGAATGTAATTATTGACCGAGATAAATGAATAAAAGATTTATGCAGAATTTATTGTGATCAAAAATTAGACAAACTGTTAAATTCTCAAAAAAAAAACACAAAGCCAGTGAATTGATTAAAAACCCGCCATTGATTTCTTGGGTCCTAGTTAGGATGATGACCATTCATGGCATCGTAAGTTGCAGAGCAACAGACGTCTACTAGTAATCAAATAAAAATGAACTCCCCACTTGAAACTCTAAGACAAAATATTTCACAAATGAGAATAATAATTTGCTTCTTACGCCACTTTGCAGTAAAAAAATCTTTTTGCTTGAATGATGAAAGTTTTTTAGTTAAACCCAACCGTTGTAAACTATTGCATCATTTCACCAGTGACGTTTAGCCAGCAAGTTACGACTATCTGCCGACTAGTTATACAGAAAGAACGATTCTTTTTACAGTGCGAACTTGGGAACATCCAACAGTTAAGATACTGCTGAGTTTGTGCAAACATCTTACTACTACCATAGCACCAAAATAATTCATGAAATAAACACTTAGTTTTCAATAATATGTAGCAAAACTGGGAACATACGGGAGCACTCCTCAAAGGCCTTACAAAGACTTAAATAAAGGCCTACAACTCTGTGACAAGAATAATAGAAGTCATAAAAAACTCACTTGCCCAGTATCACACGGAAGTAGCCAAGGAAACTACTCAACAAATATGCAATTCTCAAAAATACGGTCTTGATAAATGGCAACATCCATCATGCAAACATTAATTTACGATTCAGAACAATAACCGCGAGGATATAGTAACAATTGTACATAAATTATTGTCACATGCCTGCTAGAAGAAAAGTCGGTATTCCGAAGGACATCATTAAGCACAAGCACATGCGACAGCATAATAGGCCTTACTCAGCACACCTTTTAGTAACGACGTAGTTAGTAAAGAGCCTCTATTGTCGTAAGTCTCAGAAGTCTCGTCTTTCCTACTGAGCGGAGGCACTCCCCAAGGTACAAACACTGAGACACAACTTTCTCTTCATACAAGACCAGCTTTTAAGAACACGGCCCGGCTCCACAAAGCGTGATCAGGCGCACAAAAGCGAGAGTTCCTCACCAACTCTTGGGCTTGCGTTCCGTCAAAAAAAAACTAGGAAACATAATTGACCAGTACGTTAGAAAGTCTGAAATCTTGGTTGATATTAGTCGAAAACGCAGATTGAATAGTTAATAGTTTTGTAATAACTGTCAAGAAAACTTGAGTCTGATAATTAAATAATCAAGATATTCACTAAAAGAAGCTACGATCACACACGAAAAAGGATCAAAGCACAAAAATAGCTCGAAGACAAAACGCAGTAATAAAAAGAAACCCAAAATTTGTAGTTCATTCAAAGACCAGTTTCAAATGTGATGCATCTCGGACAATTGCATTAAATCAAATAAAAACATTCTGATTCGAAACCCCTAAATGAAAATATTATGAAATGTTCACAACTCCCTCTGTTTATAACCAGAAACACATTTTCAATTGTTAACTAAACAAATTAGAGTTCAACTCAACATCAGAAACTTGCTTCAATCGGCTTTTTTTTTAAAGCAGAATTTTCCTCGATTCTTTATAATTAGAAACGTGCAAAAAATTCATGTTAAGCCTCACACGAGCATCACGCAGACCACCACCACACCCTCGCCCGAGCACTGCCCGCCCATGGAGCTGCGACGGCCAAGGGCTGCGGGAATTTCAGTAGGAATTGACAAGGCCAAGATCGTCAGGAACACACGAAATAAAGATTCTTCGGAGACCATATATGAAGAACGAATGGGACAAAGTTCTACACCGAAGTTTTGCAAATCATTGAGTTTGTTGCAGACCCTTAATATTCGGGAACACTTGAAACCACTTTAGTTTAAAGGCCAAAGAGGAACATCTGTGCAGGTATTGACCACAACTTGAAGAAAATTGTGTTTCTTAGAGTCGCTCACTGTTCCTCTAATACACAAAGCGTACTTTTGTTATGATACCTAGATCACAAACACACTTTACTCTGCAGGTATTAGAATTCTCCGACGGTTTAAGGGTGTCACTCATAAAGATTTACATGCGACTTTCTTTAAAAAGCTTCGGATCAAAACTTAAAGCAAATTAGCAGTAATGTCGGTAGTCTTGTGCTTAGTTGAATAGGATGCTTGAAATAACACACGTTCGAAATGAAATCTTGGCAAATTACTGACTTGAAATTATAGAAGAAGCTATTCAACAAGATATTCACCATCAGATATAAATAATTACGTGTAACTGCAATAACAGAAAAATTCTTATACAAACTCAATTATTGAAACTGGCTACGACGAGTCAACGCAAAGAGATTGAAGAACGCTTTTACGACCGAGTAAACAAAGTAGAAAAGAGCAAGATCAGAGATATCGATCAGGTTTCGTATTAGGTAGAGGAAAAATATTAGCTGCACTGTGGCTGCAATAACGCAATGGTAACCTGAGTCAGTTTGCCGCACGACTGAGGTGAAATTGCAGTAGTTTCTATCACGAGTGGATCAAATCAAACACTCACTACATGATACAAAACTTCAAAAACTGTCGATGAACAGCAAATAATCGGACCGTGGAAGTTTTTGTATAGATCAGCCATCAGCTTTCTAAAATGGTGTGATAAGGTGTCCTCAAAAATTGTGCTACTTTAACAGGTTGGAAGCGGGAGAGGAGACACGAGATTTATAAGTACCATGAGTTAATCGAAGAGTGGAAACAGCCTTGAAAACATAATAAGGCTAGGAAAATTCATGATCAAATAGGGTCAAAATCTCAATATTCATTCGGATAAAAGAGACCCGTACTCAATGAAGCATTAATGGTAATCTTGAAATCAGCGATTCGTAAAAATGAAAGGACATTTACGCATAAACTGAGTAAATCGTATGGATGACTAAACGGAACAATGTTGATGGTTAATTTATTTCAGTAGACAATTAAATCCAAACTCGAACTTCGATTTTGAAAAGGACAATAGATTTTTGAGCTGTAAGTTTGAAGTGATGCTATCGAAATACGAGAATAAATGCGTCTAGTACAACATAAAACAAAAATTACTATCCCACTCCTATTGTTCCAATATAAGGGTGTACTGCCTCACTCATGGATCGGGTAACGGAAGCTGCATTCATTCCCAGAGTATATATCATACGTCACAAACTGGTCAATTTGATGAGTCTTAACGATCCATGCGGAGCTATTCTCACAGTAAATGACCGTCATTATTGCACGACGGATAAAAATTAGAAAGAAAATACGGTGAGGATTCTTCATTGAACCGCAGATGGAAGCTTTAACGGAGTTGTTACGGTCTGTGATGTCTGCATTGCTCAGTGTACATCGGCGTTATTTGAAGCAGCGTGTAAACTAATAGTGACTAATTATATAATAGTGCATAAGAGATCAAGCGAATGGAAGATACGTACTGTGAAGAAGAATGTGTTCATTGAATTAGTGCAAGGTATGTCTACTACAATAAATCGATTTATGGTAGCAGCAAGGCAATCAAATTCAAGAAAAGAATAAATTTTCACAGGATAATAATAATTCCACAAATAATATATGATAAAAACAGAAGAAACCTAAATAAACAAATTTTCAGAATCATTTTAAAACTCATAGTGCATCTCACGATGGCATCAAGAACAGCAAACGATAATAAGCTTGAAACAAAACGTAGCAGATCCAGAAATTGAATTTGCCAACATTAATTCGAAAGCCACAAATAAATAACCAAAGCTTCAGGCACAATATTAGCTAAACATGAAAAAAAACACGACAACAACAAAGAAAATTAAGGTATAACAAAGGAACGTTTGGCAAAAAACAGCGTGAGGTAAAACAAAGACAAGTGTGAAGACGTTTAAATACAATTAAAACAAAGCAACATTGTTTTATATCCATACGGAAAAAGAAATCCAATTCTAAAGCAACAAAAGAATGAAAACAGAAGAAGCATAATATATTCATCAGGTGTAGAACACAATTCTGTGAGTTATCTCGTGAGGAGAAAATAGCGATGATGTAAATCACAGGAACCTGAAGTTTTGCAGGTCGACGACTTCCAGGTCGCAAAACACTGAATAATGTATTAGAACATAACGGGCTCAACTCGCAGACTTTGTAAGACATGTCGAGTATATTTTGAGGAAGGTCATCTTTAACCTCTCATACCAGATAATAACTTGGGACTTGAGAGCGACAGCAGAAAGGAACTATAAACTTGATGTACTAAAATTATCTTCCCATTTGTATAAAGCTGAAGGAAGCAAGTTTATGATCAGTAAACTTGAAAGGAGAAGGGATATTAACACTCTCGAGGGTATCAACATAATGCTAACTTTACATAAATAAATGAAATATGCCTTCCTAAAATTGTTCTGACTATTAAAAGATGCTGGATAGATTTTTTGTAACAATTTAATACTATTTTTTCTCAGACTCTGTAAAAACAGTCTGATATTTATTGCATCAAATGAGGAGGTCAGTCAACGGTGGAAGCTACAGAGCTAATAGCTCAAGAAATTTTCCGCTGAGTGCAAAAAAGCAAGTCATGTTGACATTAGTCACGCAGAAACTGCGAGACGGAAACTACCTTCAAACGCAACACTTCCTTAGCGGTAGGTAACCATGCACGGTAGACATCACAAAAATTGTGAAACATGAAGCCATGCAAAAGTTTTTGATGATACGATAGTACTCTGCAAGCGCTTACACTTGAAAGGAAGCCTGTAAATGCTGAAGAAGTACTACCTGAACTATATAAGCACCTGGCAACGAAATTAATAAGAGAAATTATAAAATTTGAAAGCAAGACAAAAATGATGGAACAAGACGTCCTCGCAGAGGGAATGTAGAATACATTCTATAAGGTTTTTGGGGATGAATATAAATTTAGCTCTCAGAAGACAACTTTGATTTGATTTGAACATTTGTCAAGAACTTTAAATGCGTAAGAATGTGCGCAATGCTTATGAAACGAGCATAATGTACAACCTAATTGCTGACAATAATATTGCATTGAATGCAAACCAGCCTAACTCGTACTCTAAGAAAACGTAGACAGAAACTGCGGCCTAAGAAGACCGGCGGCAGCTGTGCCGAGCAAAACTAGTGACAGTTGGTGAGGTGTTACTGAACTGGACCCTGATAGTACAATCACTTGCACTTTTCTTACTATTTATGTCACAGACATGGAAAATATAAGATAATCTATTTGTGTATAAAATGACATTGCACCTTAGTCCGAGATGTGATAATGATGAAGATGTCTCGATTCGGTTCTTAATTATGACGAACGAGTATAATCTATTTAACCGAGAAGGAAGATTTTTGTGTATGAAAGACTCGAGTAATTGATCAATTTAAATTTAGGTGTCACACTCAATGGATAAATTCTGCGGCATTATTTTAAATACCATGTCTCCTAAAATCAATCTATTCTGACAATTACTGAAGAGTTATAAAATTATATGTAACAACACACCCAAATCAAGCCCACTTTTACTGCTTTCCTAGGACAGAGCAAGAAAAATCTTCCTTAGATATATTATCTAAAATTTACAGGCTCTAACACATATTTGAAGAAATAATCATCAATTGCATGCACCGCTCTGACCTACAAATATGTATGTACGTGTATAAAAGAAAAAACAATGTTGTAAGATCCTGACACGTGTAGTTCTGAAATGTAGTTGAAAGAGCGACGCAAATTACATTTTCATTAATCAATGAATATCATTTGAACTTTATTTATCTTAACTTGTAGAAACGAGCAAGGAATACAACTTCGTGTTTGAGCAGTGTGGTGTTCTTTTTAATCGGGTAATTGTATAGAAACTTCAGTAAAATACATTTTTAAAATTTTAGTAATATTATCTTTGATCGCTATTTTGAGGCGATTAAAGATTATATTATTTACTATATTTACTAAAAATTTTAGTCACAAAATTAAGGATATCAAACAAGTAACGCAGGATGAGACTGATTTTTTTTAAAGTAGCGACGATCGCAGACAATTTTGGCGTGGGAAAACTCTTTAAAACCAGGCACTGAGCAATCTAATTAAGATCATGAATATAAGAAGTAAAAAAATAAGCAAGACCGGCACTTGTGCAGGCACTGAGTACGAGACACACCAGTTATACGACAGGTATATCATTACGTAGCGCAGGTATCCCATTAGGTAAAACAGGTATCTTCATTATGCAACTCAGATATCCTCATTATGCAACACAGGTACTCTTTTTATGCAACACAGGTATCCCATTCTGTAGCATAGGTATCCCATTTCATAGTACAGATATCCCATTACGTAGCACAGATTTCCCATTACATAGCGCAGATATCCCAATATACAACGCAGGCAGCACAAGCTGATGCAGGAGTGCAGGACATCATTGGGAAGCCCTTGCTCCCTGAGATAAGTTGAATGACATCCCTGAAAGGAATGGCCATTCTTCTTCAAACTGATATATATATACACAACTTTGAAAATATAAGTATGAAAGTAATACTGCCCATCAAATCTGAACTTGCCAGAAAAACTGTGTACATTTAGAGCAATTTGTAACCGGAGAATTACACAGGTCAACACCATAGGACCTTCCTGGTAACGATTTGAGTATCGCTCACAAATTATTGATGGCGAATTTTATGGTACGACTTGATTAATTCTAAAGTATTATCAATTTCATCGCATATTCTCGAGTGCACTTGGTAGGCTTAATACATTCCGTCGAAATTTGATAGTTACTCTGATTTTTACGCTATAAAAGGGTTAGTTCCTAGTAAAATAAAAATCAAGAGCGTGGTAGGAGGCATCGAAATAAGACACTTGGGGAACAATGATTAATTTTTCGTGACAGGATTATTTGCCAGACTTTGCAATCAAGTTTCCAAAGTGAATTCACAATTTGTATAGAGAAGGTGAAATAAAGAAATGAAAAAATGAAAAATACATTCTATCTTATATCTCTTTTTTGCAGCTGGACAAATTAATCTCTTTAATTACTAAATGAACACTAAAACTGCATCACTTTATATGATGTCCTGCAATGAGAAGAGAAATGGAGCATGAAGCATGTCCTAGAAATACTGAAAGGAAACATTAACATTATTTATGCTAGCCCTAGTCGCAGCAGACGACATTATCGTAGTGATTTCACTTAGACGTGATCTGCAACAGATCACAAGAACGTAAGCAGAAACTCATGAGCTACGTTCTAAAAGCATGATGAAATTCCACAACTGTAATGTTTTCCTTGCCTAACAGCACGATACTTTAATTCACGAACGAGAGATACAATGGAGGAATTCACGCAATTAAACAACGCGCATGGACCGTGTAAGCCCACATCTTTCAACAATCTTCATAAGGACAAGAACGACGATGTAAAGTTACCCAAACAAGACTAAATGTCACTTGTAAAGCTCATAGGCGGCAGCGGAGCACTTCAACACATGCACAAAAAAAGGATTTTAGAGGCGCTGCTTCCTCACGTCCGCGAACAACAAAGAAATAAAATGCAGAACAGCATGGACCTCAACTTCACTCTATACATTGAGGTAGCAAGCAAACAATGAATATCGTGAAGGTCATAAAGTAAAAACGTCTTACAAGCGTATAATTTTTAGTTTTTGAAGTAATGCAAGTATTTGGGACAACCAAATGTAAAAAAAATTGTAATGAAGAAATATTTCCAAACATGTTGTCAGAGCTAATTGACTTGTCTATCTACAACTGGATTTCAACTTTTTCAATCTGGTTGTACTTTTTGACCTCATGGAGGAGTTTTTAAATTTACACAAAATAATATTATTTATGTAAATTCTGAGTAACGGACACATGAAAACTTAATATAGATATTTTGCAGCGTTCTTTCTTTTTGTTAGCAACTGAAGTTTCTAGTGATATTTTGCTTGAAATTATATTTAACGTTTATTAATTCCTGATACTTTCATGAAAGTTAATCTATATATGTTATTGAACTCAAAAAATTCACATGGGTATTTTGAAGCCATTTATTCTCCACTAGTGTGTATGCCCGTTAAAAATAACGGGTTTTAATACCCTGCATTTAGAGGAAGAACTTAAAACAAGAGATTCTCAGCCCTAATCAGAAAGTCTACATATTCAACTCAAGCTGTTAAGAATCGATATACCTGAAAGTCTACGGATTTAACGACTAGTATTTAAGGGAAATTCCCATTGTAATAACATAGGAGAAATTGCGCACAAAAAATATATATACACTTATTTATTTAAGGAGACACCTGACGTTTTATTATATAGTATTGATTAGCATAGTCGACTTCTCAGTGAGCAATGTCACAATAGAGTTGGAATTGACTACATTATGAAAAGTAGCTAGGTGTACAACAATAAATTAAGTTCATCCACAAGAATACGACATCCGCAAACAAAGAAGCAATTCTACTGACATAATAAGCAACAAAATTTCTATAACTAGTCTCCAGATTCGTCTAATTATCAATTACCTTCTGCCTTCTAGTACTGCAGAAGAA
Source organism: Trinorchestia longiramus (assembly GCA_006783055.1). Classification (NCBI taxonomy): domain Eukaryota; kingdom Metazoa; phylum Arthropoda; class Malacostraca; order Amphipoda; family Talitridae; genus Trinorchestia; species Trinorchestia longiramus. The sequence goes on along the minus strand of VCRD01000205.1, from coordinate 128,780 downwards.
ACAACATCCGCAGTGAAAGCAATAATTAGACTTTAGAATGACGCTTCTACGACAGTTGGCAACGAGTGCTACCCAATTGCGCTGGAGGACACGGAATTTGATACCTCAAATATAAGATCTCGAAAAATTTTGGTCGTTGGTTAAAAAAGTGTCCCCATTTTTATCCATCAGCACCAGTTTCTTAGACTTGATACACTGTCACGCATGAATCTGCTAGGAAACTAAGATAGTTATTTACAAATTATTACCCTTCTTTTTCCTTAATTATATACCTTCAATTTTTATACCAACATTCAATTTGATTCTGTCGTCGGTTTCAAGCGTCGTCGTCAAATATAAAACGAGAATGATATATACGACGTCAAGACGTTTTTATACAACTACGAGATCTTGACAACGTGTAAAACTGGATTGCCCGGCGCGTCAATTCAGCTATTAACCTTTTACATCCATACAATATTAGACAGTCAACGGCACCCCAGATTTTATTCACGGTTGTCAATCCGAGTCGTTGCTCGAGTTCATGAACTGGTATACAACAAAACGGCATCAGCTATGAGAACAATAGGATCACTGATACGAAGTTGATAACTCCGGCTTATAACAAAAATACAAGGCTATTCCCAAGCCACTTCCGCTTTGTGGTCCACTAGCATCCGTCTGAACCTTCTCATGAAGGAGTGGGTCCACACAGCCTCCTCACAGCCGGACTTGTGAGCTTCAACTTTCACTTGCCCACCCTTCAGTCCACCCGCCATCCCGGGTCACCACGCACACAGGAACCCTTAATGTATTCCAAGAGTACCGCAGGAAGTGACCAGCGTCACATACGCGTAAAACATCGGACACACGTGCACTATAAACCTAGCACGAGGTCACAATGGCGTACGTGTTGAAGGGCAGAAAGACAGTCGTTGGCTCAACATCATACTTGCAACAACCCTCAGTAGAACTCTTAACCAATGCAAATTTTCATCAGCACACGTCATACTCTTAACTGGCACTAGTTACTACATTTTAAATTAAACTACTGGAAGACAAAATGTTGACTCCCCATTGTTCAAGAAAACGACAAACATTCACACTTTACTGATGAAAATGCATAGGGATACACGCTGCCTGCTTTTGGTTCACAATTGTTCACATAAGCTGGCTAAATTAAATCAATTTTAATGCAATCTGAAAAGAATGGGTAAACACTCATGTTAACTCGAGAAGATTTGTCAATGATATGTGCCAAAATGCATTGAATCCCGAATGAGTCCCGAATCAATCATATACTGATTAATGTATGACCACACAATCCCCAAGAAATTGAGATCAGCTCGTGCAGCTCATACAAGTCAGTGAAAGACTAATCCAGTCATGGCTCATTATCAAAGCTTGATCTAGTAAATAGCTTTTAGATTTAAAATAAAACAACCAACGATAAGTATACCATAATTTTATGAAATACCTACCGCTGACAGCCTGACGAGCCCTCGGATTCAAAGGCCATAGGAATGCGATCACAATGTAAAATGGTAAATGTATTGCGATGACCAAGGGTCAAGAGGTGCCTGGATGGCCTTTGGGTGAAGAGATCAGGACTGAGCGAAAGCATGAGCCTGTCAAAGACCTGCAGCGGCTAGACGGTTGAGCGCAAAACCTGTGAACGTTGAAAGGGAAAGGTCTCCGCCGGACACTACTACTGAAACAATATTGGTCATAGAGAGAGTGGAAAAACATGAAGAACATCAATGCGGGGATGTCGGGTCTTAAAATGTCAGCAGACGGACATATTTACAAGCTGTATGTGCACGATTGTAGATCCTTGCCACAAAGGTATTACAAATAATTTAGAGAAAATGACAATTATAGCAGTAAAATGAGTCGATTAGCAAGAAAATCGTCCTATTGAAAATAAATCATGTATCTTTTTCAACAGTTATAACGAAACTCAAAATGGATTTGCAACAATGCACGCTGAAAAATGATCAAGCGCTAAGGCAAAAACACAATCACAAATCACAATGGCTCAAGAATCATAACTGTCGAAAACAACCCTAATTTAGCTTCATCAAAGGAAATAACGGCAATAACAACTAATCAGAGCGCCGACAGAATGAAGTCTCTTAACCAGCAGCTCGAAAAAATCTCAGCAGCTGAAAAAAAAACGCGAATCAATCCCTCATCAGTCGAAAGTTCGATCCAGGCCACTAAATACACAATCACTGCGCAAGAAAAGTAACCTGAGACGATGGAGGGATTGATACTTTTCGAATTCTTGGCGATCAGAAACAGCAACAGTGATGCAGCAAACACAAATTAACGATTCGAAGCAGTGCATCAAACACTAACCTGATACAAGATAAAGAACATTGTTACAAATGAAGGCAAAAATTATTTTCAATTCCTAAAATGATGGCCAATTTAAAATGCAGGTACTGCGTCAACTTGAACCTTTTTGACGAACAATAAATTAGTCTCAACAAAATTGTACGTTTTAATATCTCAATAAATAGCACAGAATCGACGAGATTTCACAAATTGCTCCCAGTGCACAAATATAGTTAAAGAACGCTTTACGGTAAGAAAAACCAACACTTGTATAATGTGTTCCGACGTTGCTTTATTAATGTTTCAAATCCACGCTATGTTGTATTCAAAATTTTGATAACCCTTTGTGTTCTAGATCATTGATGATGCCGATTTTATCGACATCAACTTTTGTTTTGTACGATAAGACTTTCGGTATTGAGTTTCAACAAGAAAGATTAATGTTTCTTGTACGCTACTCGTCGTTTCTCCTCGTAGAAAGCTCTTTTCAGCAGAGGTCGCGAGGTAGTTGAGAAGCTTCATTTCGAATAAAATTACTAAAATTCGCATGAAAATTCTGAGAATGACGAAGCTATTCACTACAACAATTCTACATATGAGCTAAAGCTTGAGGAACAGGTTCCACTGCAGGCGAGTGGTAGCAGCAGATGTTTGTGCTTCACAGCTCCGTAGTTCGAATCTCCATGAAGCAATTAAATTTTTTCTGCTTGTGACACAGTAGGACAAGAAAATTCACTGACTTGTTATTTCCTCAAAACTTTCAGTTTATTCCTATGTGTCCCTGCGAACCTCAATCGTATCACAACGCAGAAAGAGTGAGCAATCACTGGGAATATCTATATATATAAAGACAGTGTATCTCCATCTCCATCTCTCTCTGTCTCCGTGTGTGTCCATTCCATTACTTTCTATCTATTACTAAATAAAAATGATTGAACTGAAATCACAACGGGTATACAGTACATGTATTATAAACATTGCATTGAGGATACCACAGGCGCCGGATCACTGTAAAATACGCCACTCTTTCCGTTATTAGATTTCTTCTCCTACACGGCATGTCATCGGTAGATAAGATACAAAATCGAAGTTCTGTGTATTTTCATGAAAAATAACCATTTAAAACCAAATAATTCGTCGTATATCTTTAATACATTCGTCTTGATAATAATTTCAAATTAGTCAAATCTAAACCATGGATATTCAACGGGAACTGTGTAGTCATCAATTGTTGTAAAATGTTAGCATCAAAAATTGAAAACCCTATGCATATGCACTGCATACTTGATTGAAAATAACCTTTTTTTCTTATATTTCTGACGTGAAAGAACTCTAGAATGGATCACTCAACATACGACCTCAATATTCACTACCATGCATCAACAAAGGCGCCACGTTGCAATAGAAAATTGCCTAGTGTTTCATCGTTTAGAACGGAAGACGAACCTCATCGCAAGTCGGACTATCTATTCTTCCTCCGAATTACGCAAAACAATCCTGCATTTTCCGTTTGACAAGTTCAACTCTTGGGCAATAATCCCTCATTTCTAGAGCTCGTTCGTGGAATGGGTGGACACTCTTTTCAGAGAGGGTTTTTAAGCTTGCTTTTGAATCTCCCAAAAAGAAGGACGCACTAAATTGCAAACGTTCGTTATGAGAGCATCATTGGGCCGTTAAATAAAATAAATATGCATCATTGAGTTTTTAATTGTATCGTTGTAAACGCTATATCACTCACAGAAAAGTTAAAAAAAAACATTTCATCATCTCTGTTTCTTACATACATTAAACACGACAAAGAAATACCACTTTCATTTGCAAATCAGACGAGACAAGTCAAGAAAATCTATAAGTATATACCATGACAAGACAACTGCATCTTACCACCGATGATGACCAGATAACAGTTGAAAGTCAAACCCGAACGCTGAACACTGGAGAAAAAATGACATGGAGACAATCTTGTACTCGCTATGGAATACAAGAAAAATTCAACAAAAGAATACAGTAGAATTTCTTTTAACCGGCATTTGCAATTGATATTGTTTTCCTTTTATGTCTAGCGCGTCTATGAATTGTTTGGAGTTTCTTAGGTGATATAATAGGAGGTTTAAATTAGGTTTTAAGGCATTTTTAAGGGATCGCCTGAAATGACGGCATTTTTTATTTACCGGCAACTGCAAAGGCCCCATGGGTGTCGGTTAAAAAGACTTGCACTGCAGTTCCCTTTGCATTCATTGCACCGCATTTCTATTTCTCTGCTTGCAGCATGGGTCTAAACACTGGAATATTTCGAATCTCGATCCAGACGACCAGGGGAAAGTGAACTGCACGAGCAGGAAGTTCGACGACACAATATCTTGCATCTTTCTTTGCAAAGGGTTTTCAATTTGCCAACCCGTGGAAAATATTTTGGATTCATAATTTGTCTGCGTTTTTTTTTGTGTCAGTAACACAAAGAAGTTACAGCTAATGATAACTGTCAAATGCCCACACCCATCAAGCTCGCACAACAGCTAGAGAGAACGGAGAGAGAGAAGGTACCCACTAACAAGCGCTCTCAGAAAATCACCTCAACAAAGGTCGCTGCAAGAAGACTCCCAAAAGACTGCAAACTCTTTTTAAGAATACCTTTGAAGGCTGTTCACTACGAGACCAAAACACAAGGCAAAGTTCAGAGAATGCGATATGCTCTGGAGTCATAAAAGAATTTTGTATAGCAATGCACAGGAATGCCAGATTGACGAGATATATAACCAAATAGTACAGTAATAGACACACAAGTACTTTAAATGTTAAATAATATCAAGAAGAATTTGAAACTACATCAATTACTTCATATATTTACATATTATTTACACAATACCGTTCGTGGAGATAGAAACCTAAACTCTCTAAAGAAGAAAATGAACAAGGGGTTGTAATGATACATTGTTTTCTTTCTGCGCACCAAGTTCTACCAGGCAGAAACAATGCAAAAAGTTACTGTATGTAGTGTAGAAAGTAACAGTACGTACAATGCAGAAAATTACGGTACGTACAATGCTGAAAGCTACAGTGAAAGAGTGAAGAAACTTACGGTGCTTTGGTTCCATTTATATTTAATCTTGTTAGCCTTTTTGTTCGCTTTTGCCAATGTTTGTGCGAACCTTTATTCTTTGTTAACTATTTTTGACGAGCTTCTTAGACGCTAAAAGTAATTAAAAAATTGCTACATAAGAATTTCGGCTTTTGCGTTCGGAAAAATGCTGTTCTTGAAATAATAAGCAAATTTTAGAAGTTAAAAAAGCACGAGAGAAGTAAATTACGTAGAACTTTGCAATATGAAAGTGTTTTTTTGTGACACGTACAGTTTCATGCAGTCCGGTCATTGGAAACATCGCTGATAGTCGCGGCGACTGTGGAGACGACGATGGGCATAAAGAATAGCGCAACTTTCACCGCCGGTTATGAGACCTACCTCGGTCGAGACGGCGGGAGATAAAACCTAAGAACAGGCTTCAAGAAAAAATTCAGCGCAATCATTACGACAGCCACAGCATCATTATCATCATCACTAAGCGGAAGGAAGCAATCAGCGGTGAGACCAGCAATAGGAGCGGGCTTAAGAGATGCCCCAAAAACCTTTCAGGATAATAAATTTAAATAGAAAGTAATAAGTAATGCTATGATAGCTGTTGCTCAGAGGCGCAACAGCACATCATGTCACAAGTTAATAAACACGCATTACAGGATGAAAATCTTACTTTTGAAAAACTAGTGGTGTGACTAGTTGAAACTATATTCATTCGGATGCTTACAGCATACAACTGTTTTAGCCCTAAACACGAAAAGTGTTAAAAAATCGAATTCGATGATGCATCAGTAAACTTATTGTTTGAATTGAAAATGAATCAAAACGGAACACTATTTCAAAGAAGTAATTTCAGATAATTGCTTCTTAAAAAAGTGAGCCATACGTAGCACCAAGTAAACGTACAGACTTGAGTCGCGTAGAGCTAAAGTGTGTGAACTAGCCTGGGCGATGTATAATATATCCATAGTATACAACTCACTTGTTTTTGTAAAGACAAATGAAACTCGGCTATTAATGATCTGGCCATTTTAAAACAGAGATAAGGCATGAGGCTAGTATGAATTAAGGAATTTTTAGGGGTACCGGAAAGTCCTGTTCTCTTTTCTTTCCTTTTCTTTTCTTTAACTTTGAGTAATTGAAGCAAGAAAAAACTGTGACTGCAGTCCTTTACTGTCAGCAACTAGAACGTCTAAATGCATCGTTGCGTAGAAAATGTTTCACACAAGAAAGGAGTCGTTTTGCAACACGATAACGCTAGACCCCAATCTGCCGAACAAACTCAAGAAAAATAAAGTCCTTAGGTTGGGAAGTATCTCCCTATCAGTTAGACCTTGCTCTATCAGATTTTCACATATTTCGTTCTCAAGAGCGTTTGATCAGCGGAAAAAGATTCACAAATATTCGCGAGGTTGAAGCAGAGTTTAATTCCTTCCAAAGATGTTAATTTTTTTGAAAGAGGGATTAAAAAGCTCCAATTAAATGGACAGAGGTTATATCTAATGTTGGTGACTATTTTATTGAGAAATAAAGATTTTTCAGTAATGTTTCTTTCAATTATTATTCCTGACTAAAATCAGGACAGAACTTTCCGGTATCTCTAATAGTAAATTCACGTTTCCACTATTCTTGTCCATATGTACGACTGCAATACTCGTAAAAACATGCTTGGAAATTAAAATATATTATACTTGACCAAAATAAAAATATTATTACTGTTTTGTAGAAACAATCTAGATCAAATGGAATTAAACAAATCTCAGTTCAGTTCAATTCATATCAGAAGCTTTCATCAATTTCAGTGAGTTGTAAGACGGCCTTCTGACGCACAGTCAAGTTCAGCTCATACCAATACAGAACACAGTGTCCACCAGGCTGGGTTCGGCGCAGGTGTGGCCTCACAAAAGCGTACAACAAACACAAACTCAATGAGAGGTGTGGACTGTTCAGGGCACTAACATGGAAAGAATAAAGCATTGACTGGGTCTAGAGGCAGCACATAACTCTACCATAACACAAGGATAAACACTGCTATACAGGATATTAAATTCGCTCTCTTTCGAGGAGTTTGATTGCTTCTGAGTTTCCAATAGCGCTCTTGAACAATAATTTACTGAGAAAAATAAAACAATTTATTAGTAAGTGCCATGCTTCAGTATACTAAGTGCGAGAACTTCCGCTGAATTTTTACTAGCAAAATGGTATCAAATACGATAATTTTTATTATGAAATGTCACTTATTTAACCAAGAAGATATCTTGCATAAGGAATTGAACTCAGAGGTGAAGAAACAAAAACGCAACCTGTGGTGATCTAGTGCTACATCCCTCAAAAGAGTACCAAGCTTGTTTGCGCTTCCGTTAATATTTTATTGCACAAAACACGACCAGGCTCCACAACACTGCTCACAGGTCGAGGAAAAGTTCATGGATTGAAGCTGATCGTGAAACCATAAGCAGGAAGTGACCCATGCAAGTTGAAGTGGCTGAAAACTAATTATTCACAAGAGATTATTGTGTGTTGAGTAAGTTAACCATGTTCTAAAAGCGTATAATAGATGTATTGCTTATATTATAGCTTTATATAAAAAAGTTACTAGCACGCATATAAGCCAACTAACGTTGAATGACCCTAAAACAATTTTAATGTCCTGTAAATCTAGTATTCTATCACTCATTCCTATGATGAAAAAACACTAAAGAATTTAGCTGCATCATTAAAAAATAAGTCAAAGGCATCATTACACGGGATAACCTGAGCGGAAAGGAGCTTACTAAACAAGACAATAAATGAAGTCACTTTTTACATTTTATAAAGCTCCAAAATATCTAGGTTTGGTACAAAAGTAAGTTTCTGTAATCGGCAACTTCGCCTGTAAACCTGCTGGCCACTCAAGAAGATATCTATGACAATAGATGTTCAGGAACTTACCACTCAGAGCAAAGAAAATTCAGAGTACGAGAGTCTAACCCCAAGCTACAAAACTACTGACGTCAGTTAAACGCAATATGTTTTTGAAATTACGCACCCATCGTGTTAATATTAGATGAGATAAACAATGGGTGAATGTTAAAACTCCTATGGATGTGTCGCATAACTTAAGTCCGGAATGCTTCAAATGAGCTTCAGCCCGAGGGACTTAAGCGCAAAAAGAGAAGACCATCCCGTGTACCAGGCAAACCCGAACAACTTCCTCGGACTTGAACAATGATTAACTGGAGTGAAAGCAATTTTAAGCTCCAGGACCACCCTGCGTAAAAAACTACATATCCCGAACAAAACAGGAGTTTCTTCTACTACTGCAACACGTTTTGGATAGTTTTCAAAGAGGAGCTCAATTGGTAAGCACATATGAAACGCAATACAACCCGACAGCCATTACGGCTCTGCTGCAAGTTGGTGCTGAGAACAGCTGAAACAGTTGGCAATTATCAAGCGTCGGCGCGGCAAAAATAAGAACTACGTTGCAGACAATCTATATTAAGAACACCAAACTGGCATTTGACGAAAAATAAGAATTCAGTCCTAAAACACTTCAATACATCTGCATGTAAAAGAGCGTATTTTAGTAAAATGAAAGTAATTTTTCTTTAACATTAAAATATCGTAAGCACTTCAAAAGCTTTTAAAAAGTGGCACTCATAATTGAAAAATATTAGGTTTTTAAGAACCAATAGATATAGAAACATGGGCATTATAACAAATTCCTTGTACGGTATGTCTATAACCTCCTACGAGATAGAACCAGAAGCAAAAATGGAAGAATTCATTATATTATAGCGACTGGTTGTACAGTTGAATACATACGAGTATATTAAAGGGTAACTTGTGATTAAAAACCGTAAGATACTAGTATTGTATTTTTCACAGAGATCTAAAATGCGTTTTATAACTGTGTGCAAGAGCATGCATTAGAAAAAAAGAGCCAGCGGTCAAAGGGACACTCGAATTATTGACGCACACGAGGTTGAGCCCAGCACTGCAGTAACGGCATCTCGGTCCAAAGACCGGTTGTGAGGTGCTCTCCAGTTCAAACATGGCAACTCGGGTCTTCCGCTTGCAATACAAATGATGCACCGGAATACGCCTCTGCACAGTCCACATGCCAATCAAAACGCATACAATTGTAGTAGTTCTGTTTGCCGGTCACTGCAGACAATTATGGTTAGTCAATCACCCTCGAAAACAACTATTCTCAAATCGAACAGACATTCAATGAATGCTGCTGCAACACCCAATTTAGGTGTGTTCGTGCACCGGTCAATACGGTCACAAGTTCCTGTCTATACACCGGTCGCTCTGCACATCTCTAGTTCGTCGGTATGCCCGTCATTATGCATAATCCTAAGCTCAAAATACTAGTTATTAAATCCTAAATATATCACCTGTATACATCCAGAGAAAATTTGTACTTACACACTAGACTAGAGAATGGATTTGCACTTTTAGATCTGAATTGCACCGTCACTATTCACTATGAATCCTTGCATGTTAACTCGGCTGTAAGGATATTTTGTTGTCAAAGCTCACCCATAAAGTGATTTATTTTACTATCATAATAAATATATAAAGCGTGGAACACTTATTACATTGTTGAAATCTATAACCCATAATCTGATTCTTTGATTAATACTTTTAGCAGCAAAAGTTAATTTCAGCAAGTAAACACGGAATGATAATAACTACGTACAATTACAAAGGATTTTTTTTCAATAAAAAATCCCTTTTCAATCAAATCATTTTGACTGGAGTTAAATTAAAAGTTGCACAGAAATATTTTTCAATCCAGGAAACACAGTTAGAGAAATAAATGGTAGAAAGTTAATATTTATAAGCCACACATTAAGCACTTCTCTAGTTTACGAGTATTACAATTTGTACGAGATCGTTGTTCGTTGGATATGCATCAACCGTGCGCAATGCCAGTGCATACTATATAATGATAGCTGGTGCTGAGAGTTTATACTGCAGCACAATGTTAAGATTGTATTTTCATACTAAACATTGAATTTACAGAGTTAAAATGACTATTTGGTTCATAGCTAATATGTCAAAATCGGCAAGACTTGAATTGGGCCAAGTTGAAATTCAAGTTTCAGCATTTCCTTATACAAACTTGGATAGGCATTCAGTTGGTCGTTATTTTCGTACAAATTACGTCGCAGAAGCACTGCATAGCATTATAATTATTCAAATAACAAGAATTGCAAATAGTACGCAAGTATTATCATCGTCACCGTGTAAAGAGTGTTGCAGAGATGGCAGTGATAGCTTTAAAAGCAAAGCAACAACGAAGAAAGGAGTGGGCAAAACTAGCCTCGACGATGCTTGAAGAGCAGCACGACTCCCAGTCTTGAGTTCATCTCCGGATTAACAGAAGCTTGCTTTCACATCAGTAAACTTTCTTAGAATATTTAATTAGTAGACCTAAATCCCCGCCGATTTTACTTACAAGTTAGACTTCATATACTGGCCTCGCTAACGAGAAAGGACGAAAAATAATTTAAGATTTGGAAGGCCTACAAATATTACCTGTAATTAAATATAGTATAATCCAGGCCTTACAACAGCCTTCCCCACTAAAAGATGAAAAATTTTCAGGAGCGTCTCGTGATCATCATGAGGGAAACTATATTTAATAAATGACTGTAAAGACAGAGGATGTTAGTTCATAGCTTCTCTGGAGAAGAGGCAGTCCGTGTATGATACATGCGAGAAGACTATCATCAGTAGGGTCACTTGAAAAGGAGCGTCGAAATAAGTCCCACAAGTCAAAATACGATTCATTAATTGGTCCCATTGTGTAAAGAATGTAAGTTTTAATCACTCAATTAAATACTTAGTTTAAGATATATTCACAGTTGTGCTCAATCACTCGTACGTGCAAAAAATTCATTCGAGTGAATGTGCAAAACTGAGCTATCTAGTTCGCTTAGAGTAATTCCTAGTTAAAGACCCGCTCACATTACTGAGAATTGTTTAATGGGGGTATAGAATTGCTCCTCGTTGCACAGGCAGCTGTTGTCTCACGAGAGGAACCCAAGCGCCCCTTGAAGAGTGGCTCACGATAATATTGACCTCAATCTCGAGGATGAGTCTGGGAGGTCACCAAAGCTGCGTCATCATCTATGATGCGCTCCAGAAGGCCAATGTCTATGTTTATAATGACGGGATGACAGCGGTGAGAAACATCATGACAGCTTGTGTAACTAGAAAATAAAGGATGATCACAACAGAAGTTATGATCAAGGAAAGAAACAGCCGTGACGATTTACGACGACTGCAGCATTTCAAGCTTGAATTAAGAATTTTGAGCGCTTATTAATTGACAATAAAGCATGGAGAACAAACAATCACTATTAAAGCGTGTGTAGCACAAATGACACGAAAAATATGAAAATTTACTAAGTCACTCAGAGTATGAGAGGTAAGTAATAAAATAGCAAATGCCACTCGAACCAAGGAACTAACTGGATTAATGTAACATGGTTACATGCTCGGAAACCTACTATTTGTTAATGGATTACTGCATTCATGGAACAATCTAACAGTAATTGAATCCATGCCTACATGCTCAATAGTAGCATGGATGCGTCGCTTTTCGTTCAGAAGGTCAAGTAAATTATTAAGAAAGCCGATTTAAAGGTAATTTACCGACCTTGTAAAATTGTTTAATACAATCAAAGAAGCACTGAAAACATGCGAAACTGAAGTAAGCAACATGGACCTTTTGACAGTTTGTTAACAAAGCATGTAGGCGAAAGTCGGACCAAAATTTTAAAAACCATTTTATCGTCTGTCAGATGAAATTCCCTTCTTAGTTCGTCTACGATGCTTGGCGGGAGGCTGGAAGTACTCTAAACTTAAAAAGAATGATGAGATGACAACGAGTATTGAAAATCAAAGACACTAACAATATTAGTTTTTAAATACTATGACCACCTTAATGAGTTTCCAAGTCCATTAAAATAAACATCCCTTAAGGAGTACGTAAACGATATCGTAAAAATACAAGAACGCTAAAAACAATGTAACTTTGGAAATCTCACCTGAGTAAAATTAGAATAAATTTGTTAGAGAAAGTGATTCTACGTCAAATTCATGGAAGTAGGCAAGTACGCTGAAGCACTACTAACTGATGAAATCAAGCTTAAAGCCGCAATAAATTACACTCAAACCAGAAGAGAAATCTTTATCTTAATAACACGAAGACAGAAGTTTAATTGATAGTAAAAATCTATAAAAAAAGAAATATAACATATGAGAAGTAAGACTTTAGTAACAAAGAAATTGAGACGAACAACAAGAGGCCCCGAGAGTACAAACTATCATGAGCGATGCAGAGGTAAACGACACTACAGCAGTTCTTTAGCAGTAGAATAGAATAGAATAGAATAGAATAGAATAGAATAGAATAGAATAGAATGAGGCTATAGGAACGAACCGTCTGGCCCATTCTTGGGTTGGATAATTACTTCGATAATTATTCGGTTGTTTTACCCAAGTCCCATGCTGTACTTCTAGCCACGTCAACCATGTCGGCAGCGGGATTCGAACCCGGGTCTTCCCGCTCGCAAGCAGATTCGCTCACCAGTCGACCAAGCTGGTGATGATAGGACATCGCTTGTCCTCGTATACAATCCGTGTGAAAATTATCACTCGAAGAACCGAGAGTACTTCTAGTTATAGTAAATTAACTATTTAATACAAAACTTTTCGGCGATATTAATGAAAGGTGTTGATACAAATAATACTTACGAAAAAATGCTGTGTTCAGTAACAATTACAATGATTATAAGCAAATACAGGGTGTCTCAAAAAATGTACTCACCCTTTAACCGTTGCTAACATGCTGTCTTCTTTGTGTTGCAGGTGCGAGGTTCGAACCTTTGCGAACATGATTCTTTAATCATGCAACGGTTAAAGGGTGAGTACATTTTTTTGAGACACCCTGTATGTAATTGAAAATCTTCAGACTGCTCAATGTTTACGTATCAATACTGCAATAGAGACGTTGTATGAAGGGAGCGTATTGATGCAAGCAACGGAAACGCTTTCACCGTCACAAGGAGTGCGTCAGTGTCTCAATGTCTCGTAGCAGAGGAAGTCCATGTGTGAATACATGCAAGGCCTCTAACCGGCAGGCATGCAGGGCGGGTTACACAACAGACATTACAAAGCACCGAGCGTGATAGCGTTCTCTTATATTACGTCAGCAATAAATATTACTTTTTCAGATCACTTGAGCCAGAAACGTAAGTAGAAAGGTCCTGGTCTTTTAATCGAAAAGCATATTGATGAATATTCATTTGAGTGTTTCCATTTCGCCTACTCTGAAAATGGACGTAATTTTGTTAACTGTTCTACGAACATGTTTTGTGAAAACCATGAAAAGTCATGAAGGCGTACAATTGCACAAACCATAGCGTTGTATTGTTGATTTATTCAAACACAGACGACAGTCGTTCGAACACGTAAAAAATCCGTCCGGACGGTTTTTCTCAACGCATTTCAACAGCATAGAACAGGGCTCGGCATTCTGCGTGTTTTTTTAAAACTTGAGAGCAAAAACTCGAGTTCATACTTCATTCTTTACATTTAAGAGACTAATAGCTGCATAACATGATCAGTACGTTGTATTTTATCGCATTTAAGATTGTGCACGAGAACATTTACAGCAGTCAAGGTTGCGCACAAGCACATTTTACAATATCGTAGGTCGTACACAAGAACACGGGCATGTGCAGCGCTGCGTTGTTCTGAGAGCGGGCTGGAAGCTCGGTATACGAAGAAAATACAAGGGTTGCATTTTTTCAACCTCAGATGAGCTATATAAAAAAGAAATTAAACTACACAATAATTTTATTTCCTGAAGTGTTGCAGGGTCTTACTTATTTCTCTGTATAATCGCCAAAACTAATACAGCCCGATTGGGCATGGCTGATACGATCGATGCTCCCGCGATTTGTGAGTTCCGAAGTGAAATCCGTTTTCTGCAAGCGGAAGGACGTAGTGTAGCTGAAATTCATCGGAGAATGAGCAAATTGTACGATTATAACTTTTTGAGTGAGGGTACTGTGCAGGAATGGTGAAGAAAATTTAAAGGGCGAACCGGCGTCCATGAAGAAGGTGGACAAGAGCGTAAGTTTGTCGCTACTGTAGGCCTCGCTCAGCGTATTGATCAAGTGGTCAACACCAAATGAAGATCTAAAGTCAGTGATTTTTTTGAAGAATTCCCAGACAATTACTGTTTGTACACAATCGTACGAGACCTAGGATACAAGTATTTTTCGTTAGAAAATTATTGCTATGAAAATTTACCTTCTTTTATAGCCCTCGTAAAACGCTCATCATGAAGTTTGTCTGTCACAGTTTTAGTGAATCATGGGACAGATTGGACACTAATGTAATGTCTTACAATAAAAGTGAATAAATATTTATTCACATTTTTTAAGTAGTATTGTTTATACAATTGTCATCAGTGTCATTATCAGTATTATTGGCATTAGCATACTTAAATAGGTTTTATAGACATTTGTATGTTGCTCTGGTCCTATTATCGGCATAATTTAATTTTGATTCTCCTCTTATGTCAGCACTGACGCTGAAAGCTTTTCATTCTGAAACGTTTGCTACTGAAAATGCTCCCTCATACGTTGCCTTCTCGAGTCATCCTACACGAACAATCCCTAGATAGAATAGAATAAGAATAAAATAAGGCTATAGGAACGACCCTTCTGGCCCATTCTCGGGTCGGATAATTACTTCGATAATTATTCGGTTGTTTACCAAAGTCCCATTACGTATTTCTAGCCGCGTCAACCATGTCGGCAGCGGGTTTCGAACCCGGGTCTTTTCGCTCGCCAGCAGATTCGCTCACCAGTCGACCAAGCTGGTGATAGATAAGGACTAGCTAGCGCTATAAACGAGCAATTTGGAACAAACAACAGGGCAGGTGCAAATAACTTCAGACAACGCAAAAAATGTACACGAAAACTCAAAAGTGAATCCCAAATTTAATTCAATAATTAAATATCAACATGTACATAGAATTGTAAGTAAGTTTACCATGAAAAGAACCACGTAACACGTATTTTAAACACTTTCTTGTTTGAGTAAAACTACAATGATATGAATTGATTTTTCTGTAAAGGTGTCTGAAAACATTTATTCCACAAGCCAATTGAACAAATGGAACTCCTGCAAAAACAACACAGAAAATTTACACAGCAACAAAGTGGCTAGAAATATGCAGCTCAAAGTTTGCAAGTCTCGCAGCCGTGACCAAACCCCATCCTTCAGAGCACGCTTCAATTCAGCGCCGGAAACGACAAGAGCAACAAATAGAAGAATGAAAAAACAAATAAAAACTGGTTAAGCCGGTGCCGAGAAGGGCATCTCTGCCATGACCGGAACTCCTTCTCGATCGAGGGTCAAACACCGCCAGCCACTTGGAACACAATAGACGGCAGCGGCTAGCAACCTTTTAGTTGCAAGCTCCCTCTCTCTTTGATGCTAGAAAGTATTCTTTCAATGCCTGACAAATAATTTGCCAATAAAATGCTCGTACGTAGACCATAATTTACTTCAGTGCAGCATATTTTGTAAAGCCCTTTCACTATACCTCTCGATCCATTCTTGCAGGAATTGCCCCAAGACCCCGCACCTCTGCAGCGTAGATTATTTCTCAAAAAACTAACGTTCGAATTGGATATACACAAGCTAACCTAAACTACACAAAAATTGAGGACACATTTACAGGATATTTATCGCAAGGCCCGTCAGTTCTTAGTACATTCGGTGGATGTTATCGCTTAAATATCATTAGGTTTACAACCACGGAGTCATAATCAAGCAAAAACAATGTGAATAGTGTCACAAGAAAAGACAAATGTTACTACTCAGATTTTTTTTTACCATTAGTAAGCTCCTGTCAGAGCGTTCGAGTATGAAACTAATTTCGAAATATATATCTGGACTTATTTCGATACATATTTTATGTATTTTTTGTTTATTTCTTATTTTAAAAGATTGTCAGCATCTTTTTCCGGAATTTTCAACGACTGAAGGAATAAGCCTTTCATGACTAGGCATGAGACTCGTGTGCAAGAAAAATTAATTTGAATTTGCAGCCACAAAATCCGAGCCCTTGCGCAGCGAGATTTCTAGAAGGATCGGCCCACTTGGTCGACGACCTTCACAAATAAACAAAAGCTGGTCAAATTAATTCATTGGAGTTCACGTATACTTTACTGTTCAGAGTGGATTATTCTTGACTTCGTTTGTAGATCTACCGAGTTTCAACAGAGTTGAAATCTACTTGACACTTTCATACGCAATGCGTACAAAATCTATCGTCAATATTTTCTGAAGCTCAATTACCAGTATTACGAAACATTTTCACTGAAATCTCACTTGATTTTTGGCTACGTCAGCTAAGCGACAAAGACCATGCTGATATGTAAATAATAAGTTATGTTATGGGAGTTTTCGTTTTGCAAATTTTGTATGGTGATTACTCGAAGCTTATTTTTGGCATCGCACCTGTGAACACGTTTGCGCCCTACCTCAAACAATGAAACATGATAGTAGTAACAGCTTATGTATCATGTAGGATTTCGAATTAAACCATTAATATTTAAGCAACTAACTCGGTAACCTACAACGACTGTGTCATACCTGTGCACGCAATAACTACGAGAGACCTCACTATCAAAAGATATGTAATGAATTCAGTAAAGAGAAACTAGGAAGTACAGGCAGCATAGTGACTTCTGTCAAACAATAGGGGTCAGAAAGCCATCATCTACATCTGCTAAGTATGCGCTGTACGAGGAAGAAATTACGCATAAATGAGCACAGAACCGCAGATATCACAGCAGGTTAAATTAGAGGAAGCTGGTAGTTCAATTAAGAGTGTGGAGCAATAGTGGATGGACACTTCAACGAGCGAAGACTAACAATACGTGAATTCTCTAATTTTAAAACAGAAGACTGAATTCATTGTAAAATATGCGTAATTTACAGAGACATGAAACACATGTCTGGCATTTGTTCAAATCTCGTCGATTTTGATCAATGAAAAATAGAATTAGATTAGATTCCGTCAATGATGGGATTGGTCTGCTATAACAAGATGTGGAACACTATTTTGACTTCTTTTACCTTACACCAAAATCACTAAAATTATTTTGCAGATACAATAGTAACAAAAATATATTTATAGGATAAATCAAAAAAACGATTCCCATTAGGAATCATAACTCCTGCAAGGAACCAGAGATACATTCTGATGACAACGCAGGGTGAAATAGGGCAATGAAAAGCAGTTCCATGCACAGTACTTGAGAATACAACATTCATTTTGTCAAGTAGAGATGTACGAATGGAAGTACAAATTATCTAACAGTTTTATGTTCGTGAGCATTTGTCTAAATGGTCAGGAGGCAATGCCGTGTACATTACAGACAATGATGCTGCCACTCACAGTCTGCGCTGCTCCATCGCAGTGCTGCGCTAACGAGGCCAGACGAGGACGATAGTTTACGATAATTTAATCAGACAAGAGCCAATTATATTTAAACTGGCGTCAAGTAAGCGTAGATCTGCTTAGACATTTCCTTCACCACGCAGCGGACGAAAGGGAAATGTGTTCAGAACTGGAGTAAAAAATTGGCGCTGAGCACAATTTGATCAATAGACGCGAAGTCATTTGTAGTTAGGCTTAAATACTTTGTTTCATTTGACTTTACTATCATTATATCAATTTATCTCTGATCATAAATGAAATGAAGAGAAAAAGGCAACGTGAAATATTAATACTATTTTCATGCACAAGTTAAATTCAAGAACTTAAGAGACAATAATGCAAGTTATAAGTTATGCGTCACTGAAATTTTGTTGAGTTACAATATTACTGTACGATGTTGTATTGTTTTGAGCTACACGTGGTGGCAATTGTGCTGATCGCACATATGCAACAAGTACAATCCAATAGTACCTACCACAACATGTCGATTTTTGCCTTCAGTATCGTGGCTTGCATTACTATTCTGAGAAGTTTACTTATTTAGACAACTAACCACACATTGATGTGATATTTAGGTTAAGAAGCAGCCGTTGTACTCACGATCAGTTAATTGTTTCTCAGACAGCAGTTCGTCTTTTCATTAAAGACTGATGGAGAACACCCGAATTTTGTAACAAGGCTTATACACAAAATTACATTTTTATCGATGAATTACTAGTACAATGACACGAGCAATAGCTCATAAGAAGGATTTATTCAACTATTTATTTTTTACGGAAATGTTGTCCCCACAATGGAAAAAGCAAGGAGAACCATTGTGTTGGACTGACTTAGTTATCAGTCTGCCAGCGACTGACTTAAGTTGCGCAAGTCGGAGCACGATCAATCGCATGGAGGAATTTTACTGTTCAGCAGATGAAGGAAATCGTTTGGCAGCTAAAACTCAAGCAGAAAGCACTTGGTAAAAAATCAACCATCTATATTTTACTGAGCACGATAGAAGGGAATTTTATCGCGATGATAAAAGTGAGACATAAATAACGGCAAGCTAACGTTGCTGAAACAATAGAGTGAGAACTGGGAGGTCAGAAGGTAGCATAGCATTCAATAAGAGCATCAGTAAAGAAACATCACCTGCTGAATGAAAAAATTCTACTTGGAAAGGTAACGCCAGTCTCAACTTAGTCATATCCAAGTAACACTTATCAAAGCTTCATTATGTGTAACCAAGCTTCATTACGTATAACCAAGCTTCATTACGTATAACCAAGCTTCATTACGTATAACTAAGCTTCATTATCTATAACTTAGCTTCATTATGCACAACTAAGCTTCATTAGGTACAACTAAGCTTCAAGGTACAACTAAGCTTCATTGTGTATAACTAAACTTCATTGTGTATAACTAAACTTCATTATGTATAACTAAGCTTCATTATGTATAACTAAGCTTCATTATGTATAATTAAGCTCCAATTCCGAGCTACAAAATTACCCCAATCAACCTGGGAAGTAGACTGACGTAAAACAAGTTCAGGCCATCCATACAGATGAAAATTTCTGGCAGGATTACTAACGCCAAGCTGCCATGCACTCGTCAGGTACCTGACAGGTCACTAACAGTGCAGCACGGCAGCATCAGTCAGCACGGCAGCAGCGGTCAGCACGGCAGCAGCGGTCAGCACGGCAGCAGCGCTCAGCACGGCAGCAGCGGTCAGCACGGCAGCAGCGCTCAGCACGGCAGCAGCGGTCAGCACGGCAGCAGCGGTCAGCACGGCAGCAGCGGTCAGCACGGCAGCAGCGGTCAGCACGGCAGCAGCGGTCAGCACGGCAGTAGCCAATCACGCGCAATTAAGAGAGAGAAAATATACAAAATGCACAAAAAAATAGTCTGACTAGTCTCTTAAGATCATATTTAAAAGATCATGAGAAGAAACCAAACAAATTAACTATTTACTCTCTTAATAGATGAAAAGCTCATAATTCATCAAAATCCAAATAAAGAATTGTATTACCGAAACCTCAAATGTCCTAGAGGTACAAAATGAACACACGAAACCGAGACAGTTTTCTATTGCCTCATTGTCCTCGCATAAACAAGAGAAGTGGCGACAATTAAAGATATTTACTTGACAGATTGGCCAAAACCAACACTGATTAGGTAGTTGCAGAACAGTTATAACAGCCAATGATGACTTCTTTTGGGGAAGTTTGCTACAATAAATCCATGAGATCACTCACCTTGCTCCGACTCGTCGCTCTCCTTGGCGGATGATAGAGAGGACACCGTGGAGGCGGCGGTGCTGAGGTGGCTCCGGCTGGACGCTCCAGAGGAGTAAGAGGAGAAGGAAGAGGCGGGTGAAGAAGGAGACGAGAAGGACGAATTAAAGGAGGAGGAGGAGTAGTGAGAAGAGTGAGAAGACAGGGAGGATGCATGGGAGGGTCTCCTCAGCATCCCGGTGTTGCTTGTCCCTGTGAATAAGCGAATATTTAAATTAATAAGAGTTCGATTATCAGGCTTCAACTACTATTTGTAACTTATTTCTGAAGGTAACACAATAGCTCAAAAATAGCGCGAGTATCACTTCTAAAAAACTGAATATCAACTATTTTTCAAATAATCAAAAAAGACTGTGTCCATTCAAATATTCATCTCCTACTATTGTTGATTTATCTAACCTACACTTCGCTCCAAAGCATGGAATTACATTCACCAAACTTGAAACACAGAAATGAAATGTAACTCCGCTAAATACTGACGCGATACGATGTCTGTAAATCATAAAAAGTTCGTGGAAAAATGACAGTTTGAAAAAACGGTCAAAGTCATAATGTTTATTTTTCAACATATGCTCCATCTAGGTCAATACATTTCTGCAAACGCTGATACCAGCCTGTAAGTCAATCTGTGTAAAACTGAGAGTCATGCGATTTGAACCATGTCATGGCAGCTCTTTTTACTGCTTCAACTGATGGAAACTGGGTACCTTTCAATGACTTTTTCAGGTTTGGAAATAAAAAGAAGTCGGATGGGGCTAAGTCGGGGCTATAAGGTAGATGCCGAATGATTTCCCATCGAAATTCGCGTAGCACAGCTCTGGTCTACCGAGCGCTGTGCACGGGTGCACTGTCGTGGTGGAAGAGGACGCGCCGAAGCAGCTTCCCAGGGCGTTTTTCTGCGATTTTCTTGGACAATTTTCTCAAAATCTCTTCATAATAAACAGCTGTAATATTTTTCTTGTTCTCGAGGAAATCAACTAACAAGATCCCCTCTGCATCCCAGAAGACAGTGGCCATAACCTTTCCTCTTGAACGCTCAGATTTTGCTTTGACTGGCCCACTTCTACCCCTGGGCAGCCACTTCTTCGATTGAGTTTTGTCCTCGGGATCGTACTGGTAGAGCCATGTTTCATCCCCGGTCACAATTCGCTGCAGAAAAAGTTCAGGGTTCTCATCCCACTTGTTCAAAATTTCCATAGAAAGAACTGCCCTTGATTCCTGCTGATCGGGGCGCAACAGCCTAGGAACCCATCGAGCGGAGAGCTTGCTCAGTCCCAAACTGTCCACCAGAATTATGTGTGCAGAACCCACGGAGATGTTGAGTGTGTCTGCTACTGATTCGGTGGTTATTCGCCTATCCTTTTCAATGAGGTCACGAACAGCATCAATGTTTTCCACACAAACTGATGTGCATGGCCTGCCGCTGCGGGGATCATCTTCAGTCTCATTTCTTCCGCTCCTGAAACGACTAATCCATTTGTAGGTTGCTGATTTCTTTGGGGCATTGTCACCATAAACTTGTTCCAGAGAGTCAATGATTTGGCTGTTCTTTCACCCAAGCTTCACCATGAATTTGATGTTTGTCCTGGCCTCGATTTTGGCAGATGCCATGTTGCTTGAACGGTTACTGCCTTGCAAATGGCGGCACCGCGTTGTAACATTCATTTAAGGGTTCATGTGAGAACACGTTGTTAACACGTTGGTACAGGAACGTTCTGGTGCATTGACATCATATTCTTTTCATATAATTTTCAGTTATGTCCTTTTTCCAGGAACTTTTTGAAGCCCCACATGCATAATACGCTCGTACTTCACCTGGGTAGCATGTCAAATGCATCAAATTACGGCACGTGAAGGTAGCGACAAACCTCCAATCCCACACACAAAATTGATTTTTCTAATATTTCCATAGAATACAAATAACTATTTTGGTGACTGGAAAACGATGAATTCAATAGAATAATAGAAGCAACAGCTGAAAATTTGAACTAGAAATTTTCAAGAGGCGTTCATCCCCCGCTGACTGGACGAGTCCGGTGAATTGTGAGGTGCGGGTACCTCTATCGTGAGTATCAAAACTCGCACTAACTGAGAAAACCGCCATGATCAGGAACAATGAACAACGATAAACAGAGAGTTCATTGAAATAATATATTCACGAAAGCTAGAATACAAAATGCATGTACGTCGCTGCCAGCTCAAACTTTCTTTTCAGGACATCCTGTAGGGAGTCCACAGGGCAACAAGGAGACTCTTACCAGCTCATTAACTATGATCTGTGCACAAGTGGCAGTCTGTGACTTGAATGAGCAAGAAGTTAAAGATACGAATACTTCAGGCAGTTTATGCATGAAATTGTCACACATAATAACGCATGCACGTATAGTCGCAACTCCGGGCGTATTCGGAATATTTTCCGTTTTACGAAGTTTCAATTTGTACGAATACAAAGCTCATTTACCGAGCATTAAAGAGCCTAAATTTAACAAATATTTGAAGCTGCAAAATATAAATATTTCCAATACGGGAAGACGACTTTTACACCAAAAACAAAATGAATTTCAAATAGTCAATAGGCTTAACTTCTCAAATACCCCCAAGTGATACAAGTAGCATTCAATAATGAAAACCAGGATCCGCGGTGTTGATATTTCAGGCTCCCACGACATTCAAATCATATCCCTGTCAATTGTAACAACTGTGAACATTCAGGGTCCAATCAATGTTCAAATTTCAAGCCATGAATAAACCATGTAATTTCAATATTACGTTTGTGCCTGTTGTAGCTGCTCACCATCCAGAAGCCTCTTAGGCATCACCAAAGATGAATGAATTTCAGTAATCACAGATGTTTAGCCGAGAAACTCCCATTACAGAAAAATTCAGTTAAATGTTTTCACGCCTATACCACAAGACATCGCAAACTCTGAAAATACAAGCACCGGTTAAATAAATACGAACAATTCCGTAATGGATGACAATTGAACCTCAGCTCTCTACCAAAAACCTGATTGAGGCCTTGTTCATTGACCTCCTCTTGAGCAAGAATAGTAGCCATGATGTGAATATCAAGTACAAATAACATAACAAAAAACTAAAACTGATTATCACGTGGGCTGTTTACGAGTGCAAATTTTATTGGCCACGCTTGATAACAAATTAATCCTTTGCTTTATTTCCTTGCCTCCACAATGCTTTGAAGCACTTGTACGGATAGGGGAGCATTTGCAACGTAGAAGCTCCCGACAAAGAAACAAAAGATCCAAAACGTTTCCCTCTCAATTCTGGTAAAGCAGTAACTGAGCAGAGAAAGAAAGGCTCCTAGAGCCCAAAAAGAATGCCCAATTAAAAGTCCTCGTTATTGTATCATGAGCTGAGGATAGCAGACGCTATCGTCCACAAAGTCAATTGTGGGGAGCAAGTTGCCATACTTTGCCAACTTGAACAAGGCATTTGTCACAGAACAGTCGTACAATGGCACCGATTGCGTGACTGCAGAGAGTTCTTATCGCATCTTATACACTAAGCGAGAGCACAATAATTTGCTTCAATCGCTGTCTTGCGAAACACGCAGGCGCTTGGGCGTTAGGAAACTTAGGAAGCAATCCAAGTTACTGAGAGCGACGACAAAAAAATATTCGGCGATGCTAGAAAAATGATATTTAAACTAATGCGATGAATTAACCTGAATGCATAATAATGACCAATCGAAGTAAGCTCATCGAATCTAACTGGTGAAAATAAAGTACCTATGATAAAGATCTTGCCAGTTGACTTCATGCTTCATGAAAACATTCGCCTCTTACATGACAGGATTGCCAAAAAAAAGTCCATTTAGTTTCAAGCACAGATTAAAATCAGCAAAAAACCGAACTGACGACTTGGCCAAACCATCATATTATAAACCAGAGTATCTTGGATAGTTGTGAATTAGCGAAATGATAGTAGAAAGTTGTAAACCAACGGAAACTCGACAGCCGAGTTCAAGGCTGAAAGCTCAAGAGAACAAGAATAAGAGAGTGGAAGTCACACGAAAGATGATTCGTAAAATTTAAGCGAGGTAATGGAGGGGAACTTGAGGATATTCTTTACGATGTATCTTCTGAAAGAAGTTACGTGAGAAAGTGGTAACACGGAATCATGACGAAGGAAATACCTAAACAAATTTGATGTTCGATTGCGCTGGAAAAAGATTAGTCGTGTACAAAAAAATTAGAGTATTGAAAAGACCTTTTTGTGCGTAAAAATGATAAAATGAAGAGTTTTCTCCGCACGTGAAGGTAAAAATAACAACAGCTTCGAAAAGTAGATTGTTCACCCGTTCATTAAAATTTTCAATACATAAGCTTGAGATTGAATTTAGTAGGTAATTTAAGGCAAAAAAATTATTTTCGCACTCCACTCGCCATCACCTCCAGTGAAAATCAAAACTCTTAGGAAAAATTAATAGCTATGACCATTTGAAAGAAGGGATTCATTGTTTTCTTGACCAAAAAAGCAGTTTAATTTTTTCAATGAAAATAATTATAGGTTCAAATGAATAGGTAACGTTTATTTTCTTAACAGCATAGAACGCAGGTTAAAAGAATGTACACACGAACTGTCAATCAATTCAATGGAAGAATAAATAAGATGATTCGATGACTTATAGCTACTTAAACATTGTCAGAAATCTACCAAGAAATTTGTGGCAGTTCGAACCTATTTTTCAAATTGTAAGTTAAGAGATAAAACTTGATAGGTTTAACCACTTCCTTTATTTCCTTAATAACTAGAGGTAACAGAATTAAGTGAGATAACGTTTATTGAGCAACAAAAAAAGAACTATAACAGATATAAAATTTAACATTGTGAGAATTACCGCCTAAAATGAAAAAAAATCAAAAGACATCATTAAGCAATAGAATTTATACTTGCATACTTAGGGACATACAGCAGTAGATTGCAAGAATAGTTCAAGTTCGCTAGAGTACTCCGACTGATTAGTAATTTATCTGCGAACTGGAACTACAGGATGTAAAGGGTACAAGACCGACAGTCGACCCATATACTCCCATCATGTTACAGAGAAAAATGCGAGATACAGAAAAATACCTTGCTCTATTTTCTTAAACTAGATTCAATTTATTGTCACGGGATCCAGTTGTTGAACTGAGTGATATAAACTGACAAGTCAAATTACAAGAGCAAATTAAGAAGGTAGGTGCGTTCTAATTCATCCCATTACAGAAGCAAGGAAAGCTGTCATTCCCCAGTTCTACCTCGCCACTGCGTATGAAGCCGTTTTAAAAACAATGCGGCAGCTTATGTAGTAGATCTGGAAACAATGTTGTAGTGCATGAAGTACATCTAAACCATGCCAAATTGCATGACGCAAAACTACAAACAACGTAACATCTCATAAAACACAATTGCAAATAATATTTCTAAGGATTTACGATAAGAACAGGAGCAGCTGCAGGCAATAGATCACAACGTACATAAAACAAAGAAAACCACGAAGACAAGCAAGGATCCTCCACCAACTCAAAGGGGCCAAGTCCCGTGCAAGCGTCATCCAGCTGACCTGGATCCATGCTGACTTTTACAGAGCAAGATTGGTGGGATAATTTCAGTGAGACGCAGCTACTCAGATATGTAGAGCGCGAGCATCGAATGATCTCTAGAACTAACCCCTCCAGTGACTGACAACATGTATATTTATTCCTGCGTATACTAACGCCTAAGGTGTAAGTAGGAATAGAAAGAGGCGATAGGAACGAACCTTCTGGCACATTCTTGGGTCGGTACCCAAGTCCCATGCCGTAAGTCTAGCCGCCTATGGTCATACACAAACCAACCATGGCGGCAGCGAGCTTCGAACCCGAGTCTTCCCGCATCGCAAGCGGGTTCGCTCACCAGTCGACCAAGCTGGTGGTCGGTGGAGTAAAGTTTCAATAATATCTAAATAATCGTAACAGTTCAATAATGGAAATACTTTAATGATAGTAATACTTCAATAGATATAAATTTCTGACATAGACACCGCAAACATGAAAGCACCTAACGATCATTGAAGCTGACGGCTACCATGTACAAGAGAAACAAAATAAAGAAATATCATACTTTGCAGAGCGTGAACATCGAGAGTTCATGCAATATAAAACACATTAATAATACTCAACGGTCAAGATGTTGGTCAGATTGAAATAGTCAAAAATGTTAAGAAAATAGATGTACCAAGAAGATTCGGTACACTTTTTATTTTTCGGTGTACGAGGAATTAAAACATTAAGTACACACTGTGGAACAAGGAACTACGTTTCACTTCACTACAAAATAAAACCGATGTATTAGTCAAGATCCCATAGCAAAAATTCACAGTACTTAGTGAATCATACCACTATCATAGCACAGATAAATCGCAGATAATGCTTTCCACTAACTCCGCCGTAAGTCATAACTGAACCTAGACTTTTTTTTGTGGAGCGAAGATTCATCAAGAAAAATTGAGGCAGGTTCCGTGGCTGAGAGTCACAATATTTAAGTCAAAACGCCTGCCATTTCAGAATATCAGCCCAAATTTAAAGTTACTATTGAGTACTAATGTTCTCAAGTTTCAAAACTTGTCACGTATATTGTACCAAACTTATAGAAATGCTATTTATTAGAAATTAATTTTCAATTATAATATAATTAGTAGATTAAAAAACAAATTCAAGTAACCCTGATGTTGTTTGACCTGAAACATATTCGTCACGTACAAACTTTAAAAGCATGAAATTAACTGAAGAGACGAGTTTCAATACGGATTGCAATAGCATACTTTCACCTCATTAATCACACTGCCCCTATTTGTAGTATGCATACGACAGAATGAGTTTCAACCATCTAACCTGTGTTGTCTATAAAAACGTCTTTAATTCATTCATTTTTGGAGTCCCTCAATTGTTCTAAGCGATCGCAAAAAAATTTCACATCGTACCTTCGAAAACAGCAATTATAAAAACAAATTTCGAACGAAAGTCACCAACTAATAACACTAATACAGTCTCTGTTTATACTGAGTTACTTAACTGCATTGAGCTCTTCTTTGAATCACTCATACTTAAGACAATTACCCAGTCAATATTAATAGAAATTTTTTACTTGCGATTATTTTTAGGTCTGACCAAGCTTAAAGTTCATATTAAATTAGGTTCATCATCAGTATATAGATACATTTATGGGTTATTAAGTGATTACCTTCGAAGAGAGCAATTATATCAGCGACCCGAAGTCCCATCTCAGACTCTTTTGAGGTTGAATCAAATTTGAGAATGACCTCATAACTTGGGTCTCGCTCTTCAGCTTGTTCTGTATCTGTGTCAGTCTTCATGGCGAGGTGTATCTTGGTCAAATACAGGCACTATCATACCACAGAAATTATGCGGTATCAGCTCATACAAACAGAAAAATGCGCAGTCTTCGGATATCTCCTTTTCACATTTGTTTCAGAATTTCAGATAAGGAAAAGCATACAACAGAATACTATACTCTTGAAAGATCAAACAATTTTTTTTCAAGGATAGTTTTTAAACATAATTTTAGAGTGTTATTGTTGCTGTTCAACTGATTAAGTCTTCAAGTGGTTAAATTTCTCAATCAAACAGTAATATTTTTAATTCGAAAAATTAAAAGAAAAATTTCAAAATTCTTCCCATTGAACTCCCGTATTTCACTGTAGTAAAAATTCAATTAAGACAAGACGAAAGTCCAATAGTTCAGTCACCACAATTCCCGAGAAAATAATTCTGGGTACGGTAGATAGATTCTAAATGAAAAGTAATCCCCAATACATGGTTCCTTCGATGAGAAAGAAACACTCCAACGCTGCACATCACACCACGAGAAGTAAATCTAATCAAAGTAAACTTTCCTTATAGCCACACGATCTTTGCAACACAAAACTTTCCTTTGTGGTTAGTCAGCACAATAGACCACTAGTCACGGAAACTACACACGAAGCAGTACACAGCTCGACTCCACAACAGCCACTGCAGCTCCCGCCTACCCAACTCTGTGTTATCAGAGTGCAGCTCCGACTCTGTTGTGAATAAGGCCTATACCTGTAAGAGCAAGCCTCTTTGTACAGGTGAGAAAATTGCTACGCACACCACGTACCAATTACAATACAAGAAAGTCGAGATACCCTAGCAGTATAAAGTTTTACACTGCATTGGTCAGGGACGGTACACGAATGCAAGGATGACTTGAAATCAGGATCGTGGTTTGCATTGTAATATAATTGCAGCTTAACACGTTGACTCCGAAGTGGTACGTATGCGTACCACTTAGGTTAGGTTCTGTAATTTTTTCAGATCCTTCTAGTGACTATGCGTACAAAGTGAAGTTTTACACCAATCAGGCAATCGGAGTCAACGTGTTAAAGTAGATTACCACGTTGACTCCGAAGTGGTACGTATGTGTACCACTTAGGTTAGGTTCTGTAATTTTTTCAGATCCTTCTAGTGACTATGCGTACAAAGTGAAGTTTTACACCAATCAGGCAATCGGAGTCAACGTGTTAAGCGTAGTTATTAACATTCGTACTATATTGTAGAAAATTACCCATAGCATCGAAAAAAAAGTTGAATGAAATAAATTTTAAAAGGATTCTCATAGTGGAGCTTCATACAGTTAGCTTTAATTGTATAAAAGTTAAAAAAGCTTTCATAAATTCCAAGTCTTCCAAGTCTTTTAGTGCCTATGTGTACAAAGTAAAGATTTGCACCGGCTGGACAATCGCAACAAACGTGTTAAGGGCGAAGTAGTAAAGGCGACATCCCGACACAAGAAAACGTTCCTTAATTAGGTTAAAATAGATTGAATTTCCAGAACCATTAGTTTCACAGCCAAGTAGTGACAAGTTTGGGCCTTGTAGCTATGGCAAATCAACGGCTCAAGAGAACTAAGGACTTTCAAGGCAGAAAGAGGAGCAGAAGAATCTAATGTATCCGAAGCCGGGATGAAAACTAGCATCCAGCAGCACAACAGGCCAAAGATAACTGCGATAAAAATCGTTAGTTTTTAAATTTGTATCGCGTTTAACATTTAGATCTTAGATTATCATGTAAGCTGGCAGTTTACTCTGCATTTAAAGTGAATTTCATGAATATGAACAGGCCTTCAAAGTTATACATAATTTTAATTGTTTCAGACCTATCTTGACAAGTATCTTTGTCAAGCAGGAAAAACTAAGATGAATGATATGGGCCCAGAAGTTCTTGCTACCCAAATGTACCGCCGCAAACACAAGATAGAAATCACAACCAATAGGATTTACATTCTCGCACTCTGTTCCAATTTTATGCTGCCATTGGAATTTCTACGCTCAATTACTAAAGATTATCAGAGAAATAACATAGTTAATACCAATTACCACACTGATTGATACCATCAGTATCTCAATGACATCTAGTCGAGAAGGGTTAGGACATCTGAGCATATATCAGTAAAAGGAGAAGTGCTACTCGCCTAAAAGATAGAAAGAACAAAAGTAGAATTTTCAATCTCAAACAAGCAAAGGAAAAGTTTCAATGAGAGAACAATATTTATAGACGAGCCATTGCAGCTGTCAATTTGCAAATGCTTTCTCATTAGTCGCCAGTAAAACTGACTTGATGTGTATTTAATTCAAATAGTGACTTGATCTTCTAATAACACTTAAAGGGTAAAAGAACCTAATAGTTATGAGCCTCAAAACACAAAGAAAGTTACCATCACTCAATAATACAATAATGTAGACATAAGGGGGGTAGCAAGAAAGAACAACACACAGTGGTCAAGCATCGCTAGAAGTTTTGCGTTGCAATTGAAATATCGAGAGAATTTCCACGTTAGCTCACCTACACTAGTAGCCAGCACGACCAAACCATGACTTTTTCAAAATCTGTTAACTTTATTTTTTCAGATTGATATCAAAATTCGGTAAAAAAAAAACTCCCAAGAGTTTGGGTCGGGCCAAGCGCGACAATCTATGTTTTCAAGTTGAACAAAAAATTATCAATTAAGTTTCACACTAAAATCCGAAAGACTGCACAACTATTAGAGCCCTCAAAGCATCACACAGAACCACAGGCTCACATCCTGCTCCTTCCAAGAGAATCTACTTACTGAAATTGCTTTACCCTGACGTCATATTGTGGCAATACGTGTTATTTAACACAATTAATTAAATGCAACAACATACACACGTAATCGCACTAGAGGGACTCTAATCCTCTGAATACATGATATGTTAAAAGATATTCCCAGTACTTCTTTTCAATGGCAAGATGAGGGTAATGATACACATAAAAGATTTACTACATGCTATTGTAGATTCAGGAGATGGGAAATGTGAGTAATCTACCACATTTTGGCATATAACCCACAACATGATATTCTATTAAACAGTACATTATTAATGGATAAAGTGCTTGCTTAATAATTGAATAATTAAATGTACATATGGAACAAATTAATTAAATGGCGTTCAGATCAATTTACGAAATTTACCTTGTCGCTAACCTCGATCACATAGAAAATAATAATATTAAACTTGCTCTTACACAGGAGATTCGCTATCGATGATGGCTACAACTCACGAAAAACACCTTTAAGATGCCGCTGATTCTCCCTCTTATCACGGTGCCCCCCCTTATTTCCCTTATGCCCTAGACCTAAATGTTGCTCTCCGTCCCAACAGTCTACATCGTCGACGAGATCTAGTTTCCAAGTTCCTCTTCTCTCGCTTCATGGCCTTCTTATACAAGCTTACCCTTTTTTTGTTATTCATTTCTACTTTCTGTCGCAGCGTCTCAATCTCCATAACTCAACCGCTCTGTTGTGCCAATGAGTCAAAGTCTTGTGGAGCTCAGCATATTTCTCGAGCTTTGCTGACCGACCGTTAAGCGTTTGCTTACGCAGCTGTACCGACTGCGTCCTGTAGTCCCACACTTCTAACGTAGCTGTCGATACATACATTTTACACATCGCCCCGATATATGGAACCTATGCATATATCATAAATCTCATGACATATTCTATTAGTTAGATACAAATAGGATTCACTGTAGAAACTAAAATATGGTTGCTGACGACTCGAGTTTCATTATCAATTTATTGCAACATCTTTCAGTGGAATTTTTACAATAGGATTTAAGTAATTCAAAGTTGAATTTTCGAAACCATCCAAAAATTACTGTTTTTGAAAATTGTTCGAATACCTATACGAGTGTATCACAGGTGTAAATGAAATACGAAGCAGAAGCACGAAAAGATGCGCCATGAAGTTGAAACGCTACCGAGTAGCTAAAAAGTAATGTCTTATACACTGTTAAAGCTGCAACTTCTAAAGATAATTACATTCGACCTTAACCACAGCCTGCAGCTAGGAGATGCCATCAACAAGACGCCCAGAGCGTTGCGTCGGTGAATAAAAAGATGCCGTCGATGTAATCCGAGTCTGAGTTTTGCTGATCATTCACAACAGCTTTTTAAAGTGATGTCTGAAGAGTGCGCTAAAATGATGAATATGCAAAATTTACATTTAAAAATAGGTACAAAGTAAGTTCTCCTGTGAAAACTGCTCCACAAACCGGAGAGTACAATTCTAAGAGTGAAATTTGACGGTGACAGCATCATCGTTTGGGGCTTTTCTCCGTAAAAGAACCTAAGAAAATAGCAGTCATAGATGGTATAATGAACACCACAGTATATCAAGATATTTGGAAAGCAAATATGTTCATTTCGGTCGAAAAGCTTGAACTTCATGAAGACTGGGTCTCCCAACAAGAAAATGATCCTAAGCACACAGTGGGATCGACGAAGAAATGGTTGGTTGGCAATAATATCAATACGCTAGGATGGCCAAGTCAATCCCAGACTCAAACACAATAGAGAATTTGTGGCGTTTTTTAAAAATTTGCTCCACAAAGATCCTGGATTTTAATAATACATGCAAAGAGGAATGGAGTAAAAACCAACAAGAATTTGCAAATCATTAATTGATAACTATGATACTAGAAGATAATGGTGGCTACGGAAGTAAATATTGATTGTGCTATAAAGTTCAAATGATTATTGTATATTAATTTCTTCGTTTTAATACTTTAATGGGACACAAAATTGAAAAATACATTTTAATTTATTACATCAGGGCTTTCCTTGTTTTCTATGGACATTTCGTCATTACGCACCTGCATACAAATGCTATATGAAACAACTTTTTGATTTGTTGGATGAATAGCAGAAATGTTAGTTTGTGTAGTGTTAGCAAGCAGAGTTGCAATTGCTAGAAACTGATGTGTTATCTTTCATTTTTTGAATGAACTATTGTCAAAGTCTACGTTGCTTGCACAAATGCTGTTCGATACGAAGAGAGAGAGAGAAAGCTTGCAGATTAAAGAAGCTTTAACAATAGAGCATAACTGAAGTAACAGTCGTCATGTGTGAGCACTTGACATTTTCCACACCCCCTGCACAGCTTCCTCAAGGTTACTGCAACAAGAGAAGCGTACAGACATGCCACCTGGCAACTCTCCCAGGAAATCCGTCCAATCCGTGCAGTTGCTGAGCTCAGTCGTGGCACTGAAAATGCCTCGTTTGCAAGAATTTCTGTCATTGGTGCATAGATGAAGCGAACCAATCACGCTAAGCTACTTGCATGATTTGTGTAGACATATTTTCCTGTAAATATTTAACTCGAACTTGATTTTTTTCTGTTTCCTTTTATTTTAACACGTTGCCTCCGATTGCCTGACTGGTGTAAATCTTCACTTTGTACGCATAGTCACAAGAAGGATCTGAAAAAATTACAGAACCTAACCTAAGTGGTCCACATACGTACCACTTCGGAGTCAACGTGTTAAATACCTGGAGCGGTTGTATTCCTAACAAGACACGAGATCAAAAGAGCTCTATTTACAATTGCGCTGGTCATCTCATACGATAATCCCGTAGCACTGGTAATGGAGGCAATGATGACGCTACACATGTGTGCTTCATGAAGTAAGCATACATCAAATTGTTGTTCAAATTTGGTCTGATATTTTCTATAGCAATCACTGTTTTCGTTTGTATATTTACAAATATTCGATATATTTTGAGAACGTACGCCTTTCGTCTCTCGATATTTTCCAGCAGGAAAATTTGATCCAATAAATAAAGTTACCAACAAATGCCTCTACGTAACGGTACACGACACTCATCCTTTAACACTAGATACTAATTCAAAACGCGCAAGCAGTAATCATAAAAAGTTTTCCCTGATTGTATGATAGTACAGTAACTTCAATAGGTGAGAAGAAGCTATCCTATTACCACTCCTCCTCAGACAAACAAGCCATCGGATTAAGTTTTTTTCAAAGTAATCTGGTTAGCAACGAAAGCATTAAAATGAAAAGTTAGCTATGAATAATTTACAATATAAATTATTAAGGGATATACTGCTCATCGCACGTGCTATGCGCTGAAAAACTAATGAATTCAGCACGTCAGATGCTACAAGTAAAAATGTGACGTTAACACAACAAATCAAGCGTCTGAGGTATCCATTCGAATACGAAACAATGAAATAAATGCTCACATTCGTATGTGATGTTTTAACTCGAATTTAAGAACCAATGTACACATTATGCAGCATACCTCTTCAAGTTGATAACCTAAGAATTTAGATCACTGCCTAATGAATATAATTTTCCTACATTTTTTCATTGTTAAACTGCTTCTGTATAGATGTCTGCAACTAAGTTATATAACACAAAAAAATAGCAGCATATTTTCGAATTTAAGTGGTCGGTTACCTACACTTAATTAATTCCCCTACTAACGTTAATTTTTGTAATCATTAATCAAAACTGATAGACCGCACTCAAAATATTGTCACAATTTAAAATAAAACTTCGTAATACAAAATATTATAACCCTAGTCGTGTCTCCACGTGACAACGGCATTTCTACAATTGCAGCGAGCGCATACGATTTAAAGACATCAATAATAAATAATAATAAATTGATACTACTTCTGCTTTGAGTGTCTTACTTTTGACTCTTTTCTCCCGGAAGTTTGAACGATAGAAGTCACTGGATGTTGTTGGAAGTAATTGCAGCATGCCCTCGAGCAGCCTACTGCTCCAAATTTACTCCTACGTAAGTCCCTGTGCGTGATTGGTGTCTGACGGTGAAGGACTTTGTTACTGACCTAAAAATGGACTACTCCTCTTGAACCTCTCGCCAAATTCACTCTATTTATCACAGAGAGAGCGGGGCACCCTGCACTGCACGATGGTCAGGTCAGTAAGCTGCGTTAATTAGGTCGAACACACCTACCACCACTAGAAATCAATATAAATTACATGGCTAACAGGAAGAAAAAGCGCAGCTGTAAACAAGTCATCGGCCTCACTATTGGAATGAAGAAAGCACTAAAATGATGTGCTGGATTATTTTAACATCTGAACAGTGAAAATAGCAAGCAACATCAGCATATAGCTGATGTTGCTGACTTACGTTTGGGCAGTCCTAAACAGAACTGCTCAATGACGAAGCATTCGGACACAATAATACATTCCACACCGCTTCAATCATATCCTTAATAGGACTGTCACTCATCTGTACATAAAATATTATAAGAGTATAATAAATCAAATATATACCTTAATATATCCATGAATTACTTACTATATTAAGCAATATTACTTAGTATAATAAATATTTCAACAGTGGTTAAAATGACGGGTTTATAGTCACGAGTGAAGACCGTTACATGTGCATTAACGCCTCCTCGGCGTCAATTCAGTCTCCTGCATTTGAGTATCCTCCAAACTATGTCCTTTGAAGCAAGGTTACCGACTGGATTATTAACGGCGCACACACGGTGAACAAGACTTGAAGAAGCTAAAACTAATCATGAAAATCATCACGGACGTCGCTAAACGCGAACTTGCTGTATGTATTGGAGTCAGGCCTCCAAATTTATACACACGAGGATAAAAAATAAGTCATCCTGCAAACAATGTGGCAAAGCGGCGATAATGATCTGTCTTTCGATTAACAATGTAATATTATACTGTGAACACATATCGGCAGAGTTTTAACTGAGATTTCGTGTACTTGGCTTACATAGTCACGAAAAGAAAGAGGTTTGTTCAAGCCTCATCTATTACAGGTTGACAACAGGATCTTCTAGCAGAACGAACACCTGACAAGTGAACAAGCTTGTGTGGTGGCCCCCCTGGAAAATTGTGCGGGTAACCACGCTATTCTGGTGCTACCCGTCAAAAGTGCAGTAAATTGCTCCGAACACCTAAGCATGATATCATTATAATAATAAAACATAAAACGATAAAATTAAGGAAAAATTGAGCGGGATATGAAGCAGGTTTCTCGAAACTTAAGTAAACTTAATTAGAATGACTAACTAGGAATAAAAGTCGACAATTCCGATAAATCCCAAAGACTGATCAATCTGAAATAAATTACATACTTTATCAGAGCGTTTTAGCTATAGTACTGAGTTCCTGAAATAAAATATAAACAGCCATAATATAGAAGATAAAATCGTATGGGCTAACTGAACGATTCGTTAACTTTTCTAACAGATGATGAGGAAAACAAATTTAACTTTACATCTAGGTACAACTTCAACAACCTCCGGCACCAAAAATCCCTCATTATACTATACACATTAAAGGAAAATTAATCTTTTCGA
Source organism: Trinorchestia longiramus (assembly GCA_006783055.1). Taxonomy (NCBI): domain Eukaryota; kingdom Metazoa; phylum Arthropoda; class Malacostraca; order Amphipoda; family Talitridae; genus Trinorchestia; species Trinorchestia longiramus. Next base: position 92,868 of record VCRD01000205.1, on the reverse strand, counting down.
TCGAAATTGACGTAACCTTGAATCAGTTCCTCGAAAATGTTGTTCCTGCTGTCACTGCGAACACATTAAAAAACGTCTCGACATATATTACACGAGGAAGCCACCAGTATTTTAAAGTACTATTTATACATCCTTCTTAACTCCTGGGCCCTGTGTATGATTGCAGTACGTGTGCGCGATTGAAATGCCTGTGCGTGATTAAGGTGCGTGGACGTGACTGAAATATCGGTCTGTGAGTGATTAAACTGCATGTGTATGATTGATGCCCTTATTTAAACGGCATGGGTCTAGGCTAGCAACCTAAAAATGACTCAAAGAACTCGTTCCTCTTGCCATTTTATATTCTACATATTCTATACATTTGACTAACGATAAGCTTTGATCCACGACACAATTAGAAGAAATGATACAACAAGCATACTGCAAAAAACCTCAGATACCTACAAAATACAGCAGATAACTGGTGAGTCACTAATGTACACTGCAGGACAACCTTCTGGATCCCATCCACCTTGGAGTTCTAGAAGTGAGTGGTATACAAAATTATAAATACCCATTGGACAGTAGTACCTTATTGTGATCTTTAAAATCGTGTAAAAATGACTGGAGAGGAACACGACCGATTAAAGAAAAACTCTGATAAGTTAGGTCGGCACCAAAATGTACAACATCCTCTCCAACACACATTGTTCTCAGGCCAAGCACTCGATCTTGCGATTGGTACATGCAACAGTAAAGGCATTGCGACGTAGATGTGAAGATCAAGACAGTCTTTAGGACGTCATGGTAAGTCATGAAAAAGAAATTGTCGGACGCACTGGAACGGGTTTGTAGTCACGAATGAAGACCGTTACACGCACATCTTCTTCGGCCTCTTACACTTAAGTATCCTTCAGTCCATGTCCTTTGAAGTGGAGTTGTGGACTGAATTATATATTGATGGTGTACATGCACCAATTACACGTGTATACTTTACATGCATTATTATGTAAGTTGTTTTACTTTTTGATTTGTTTGCCAGTCCTACTCGATGGTATATGAATGAAAAATTCATTATAATAACATTAATAACAGCTTTACGATAAGAATATTATAGAATCAGGTTCAATTAACAATGGAGAGCAATGAAATTTTTGCTCGACAAACTTCACTTCACTTTAATATTTAAGATACTAAACAATGTCATTTATAAAACATTTGATGACTCATAATTGCGAAATTAAAAATACGAATTGAATAGCACAACGATAATTACACTGAAAATATCCTTCAAGTTTGAATGACCTGACAACAATACATCTACCAGACACTTTTATAGCTCACTGATGAAGCTCAACACGCGTTGCATCGCGTGAAAGATCTTCAAGCTTTGGTTAAAAGAACGCAAGAATTGCGACACTGAACTGAAGAATCTAACATATTCGTCACCTCTGCACGATCACGCGAACATAATTGAGTGAAATATAAAAAAAATTGTATTACTCTAGTGTTACTCTAATGCCAATAAAACTAGCACAGTAGAAATTAGCTTTCCAAAAATGATTCATTAGCCAACGTATCAATGGTTTCCTAAATAATCTAACATTACATTCCATTGAACCTACTGTTTCAAAAAATGAAAGCAATCTACGACATTAGAGAATATATTATTAATATTGAATATTCTTCACCCGTCAAAATTACCCTCAAGTTATAAATTATAGCATCACAAGTTACACCTGTAACTCGTCACATTTATAAAACGTAATTGAACTCAATGCTACCAACTTTTTCGACACTGTAACTGGCAAAAAAAAACATGCGTTGGATAGTAAATGAAGCAGGCGACCGTCATCATCTCCTACAATGAATCAACTGGCGGGCACGGAAGTAACAACAACCATCAGATCTCCTGCACATGCACGGCCTCCAGTTAACGTGCCACGAGTACGTGACGTCTGAGTTCTTCAATTATTATGCCTCTAATAAAACGAGCTCATAACTTTTAGCTTCATGCAGTTTGAAGGCGGCAGTTGCACGTTCCAGTCAGAGTTGTAATTATTGTAGTACAACTGGAATAAATACGTGCGTTAATTCATGGGCTCTAAGTAGTGGATGGCAATGGTATTTATCAATGCAATGCCGGAAGCAGAAGCGGGTTTGATCTATGCAATTAGAGGTGCTATTGGAGTTTAAAAGAATGAAACATACTACAAGTACTTACTATTGTGCATTTGCTTTCAATTTTCTCATGATGGTTAAAGTACACTAACATACGTGACTGGATGAAGGTAAGCAGGGTGAAAGACGATCATTTTTCTACCTGCCTACATAGGATGTAAATGAGGAGCAAAAATACAGTAATTGGAGAACTAATCTTCTTTGAAATCACAATCAAAGGTGTGAGATTGTTTTTAAAAGTATAATATAAAGAAACGAGACTTGATGACTAAATTCTACTAATGCTTTACTTAAATGACTAATCAGCAAAAAGTAGCGTTTTATTTCGAATTGCAGGTAACGTGCGTAATGTTGAATAAAGTAATGAACCACACATCGTATAACCACTGCCTTTAACTTTAGTTGCCTCCTAACTCATTTACGGTGTACTTAAAACACGAGATTCAACAACAGTGTATCATCACGCCTCAGTTTTGACGAGCCTCCTAGCATTTATATTAGGACACTTTTACTCAAAACAGTTCCCAGAATCTCAACAGGTGTTTCCCCAGGCCTTGTTGATTAAGTTCCTTTGAGCATTCGGGTCAGGCAGCAGCAACAGCATGCCCCAAGTTCACACGACAAAATTGGAATGAACACAAAATCTATGCCAGACTGTGTATAGAGATCTAATTAATCTCTACAAAATAAATGTAGGCATATTTTTTTAGGTGCTCGAGTCCCATAAAGTTAAGAGCATTGTTCATGTTCGTCAGTGCGTCTCAACAGTGACGAGGACTCGAAACGCTCGTGACGACGTGGACGTTGGATCAGTTGCGGTCATCACCGTAAGTAGAGCTAAAACTCGCCTACGCACAGATGGCTCATGGCCAACACAAAGCTCTGGCCAATTAACTGTCCAAAAATGTTATTCTTAAAGTTCTTAATGCAACATTATAAGTGACCGTGATATTTCGTTCGACGAAAGATGAATGACATAGTAGTAGAGGGTAAAATCCGAGTTAAAAACATCAAACTGAAGATTTTAGTATAAGGAAAGAATGACGGAATTTTTAGTGTCAATGAAGTCTATGTTAAGCTATATCTTCTATTTTCAAACAACAAAGACAGTTTATGGAAAGCTTTAATGAAAACCTTTAGCAGACTTTCGTACAACCATAACAAGCCACAAAAACAACACATTCAGGAGTGCGGAAAGAAGTTCCATGCAAACAAGGACCATGCAAAAGAGGTTTCATGCCTTGCAGGCGGGTGTATCTACGCCCACCACAAGACAGCAAAATAAAATAATATCAAATAAAATAATATCAGCAGTAGCCCAAGTAACAGTAAAATTTACGGTGAGTCACAGCGCTGCTACATATTCGAATGCTAACATTTTTTTGGGATCTATACAACTTCTTTAGAGTCACACTAATATAGCTACGACCACATCTTGGTACAAGACGTAAAACGAGGCAAAAAGGAGATAAGAAGGAATTTTCACCTTTTGATTGCTGCAATTGGTTCGCTTTGTAATATGCAGGGAATGGAGAAGCAAACAGTTCTTTTTGAAGTATTGAACGCGCATAAGTAAAGCGATTTATTTTATCGCACAAAATATCTTAATCCCGCGATGTCATACAAATTCCATGTTGCTTCTCGCTAAGAACATTTGCACTTAATAAAAACAACTTGATCAGTGCCTCAGATTTTATTCCACCCTAAATTTTGAAGTTCATGAGCGTTGAAGATGTAACGAAGTCATTCACTGACACAAAAGCTCGGTTTCATGACACCGAAATATCGTTTACTGGAACTGAATACACGTTCACTAGAAAAGAAGCCTTGTCCACTAGTTCGATAGCCACGTTCAAAAGTAACGTAACCTTGTTCATTGGCAATGAAGCCTTGCTTATTGATAACGAAGCCTCCTTCACAGTGGTAACGCAATTAGTCACTAAAAGTGAAGCCCCGTCGACTAGTAACGTTCTGAAGTCTCGTAGTCCAGTCACTCCTAGAAAAACAAGTCACCAGCTGGCAGATGGTGGGGCGGAACGAAGCAGGTAATGAGAAGGTCAGCAGGCAGTTGCGACAGTTACCTCAGCGCCGTGCACTTCACCGGAGCTCTATCAAGATGTGACTCAAAAGCGCGCATTTTTTGGGCATCATCACATGAACGTCAATATTTGAGTCCACACTCTGAGTCCAGGCGCTAGGGTAAACTACAGGGTCAGGTAAAATGATCTGACATTTGTAGGTTAAATGAGTCAGATCATTTTGCCTGACCCTGTATAACCTAAAGATGAAAAGCACATCCTTCTTCGTGGCAATATAATATAATTCAGCAAATTAGAGTGTTCTTCTCCTGAAGGTGTTAACGGAAATGGGCAAAGCCGGATCTTGACTACTAATATTTTAGACATGTGAATGTTAACATTTACAGTGAAAGTTTTTTTAAATGGTTCGACCCATTTTGAAAGTTTATCCAGCAAACCGAGTTGGATCCCTGCCTCCTTAGCGTGACAAGCCACATGTGATACAAGGTTACACCAGAGCCAAACAAGCCTCATTGGTTGTAGTGGCATAAAAAACACGCATTTTAATGCTTATAGATAACAGAGTCGCTCTAAATCTAGGCCTACTCATACTCTATATTATTTGAGCTTTCCAAGACACACGCACATTTAAAAACGTTTTGATGACAAAACTGCGAGTTCAGCTGGATGAGGTAATGAAGGTTCTTTCTGTTCCTTAACATTAATAACAATGATACAATTTTCACTGGTAAGAGATTTGCAGCTCAATTTGAAAGATATAAATATTAAGTGAGGCTTTCTGAACAGGAAAAAACACTGACACTTTGTGTGCTTCATATGCATGATCATGAGTGTTTCTCATATAAAAATGACGATTGAACATTTTTGAGCGATTTTCCTATGATTTGTTTGTAAATTAAAAAAAATTTCAAATATGAATCGTCAGAAAGTTGATCTTCTATGGTAGTCTAAACTCCATTTTAAAAATCATTATTTTCTACAGTTTCAACCACCGACAAATAACAGAGATGCTCATGTACATGGAAAGAAAATTTCAATAGCTTTAACAACTATCCCATAAGATAACTGACGACGTCTTATGTCAGCAAAAATTAACCCATGATCAACAAGAAAAGCTAGCATAAGGTATGTATCAAGATTTGAATTAGTCAGCTTGTTTTAAAACTGCAACGAGCAATGCGAATATTTCTAGAAACAAATACAATAAATTGAGTCAATCGAAAAAAAATTCTTTTTACGCGAAGATTAGCCACGTAGTTCGCTTAGATCCACAAGAATACTAGTCAATGTTTGTATGTAGTGATCGCAATAGTTGCATTTACGCAGTAAACTCAGCACCAGTTTGCATTTATACGACACTCCATTCATAAAAAATACCTGCTGTTTACTTTTTTGTTCACAAGTTAGCAAAACAAGAAGAAGAACAATCTTCACACTTGACTTGCCTTGAACTGAGCGGGAAAACAAAATAAGCAGGCAAGGAAACCGCCACCAACGCACCTTCTGCAACTAACAGGCAGCTCTCAACGGCCAAGACACGCAGCTTTGAATTCGAGGGAAGTTTCGAAGGTTGAATAAACACGAACAAACTGCTGCCTGAGGTCGTAAGCAACTTAAGGGCATGAGGATTGAGACTCATACCTTCAGACTAATAATGACGCTTCTCGCCTTTTCAATCACAGCTTGTAAGAACTGGTGAGAGAAATATCAAAATAATTTAATCAAATGCAAACACTGTACGCTTAATCATTCACAATATTTGAAAAATAAAATAAATGATGCCCCTAGCTTTTTAGAGCAGTGAATATAAACTAAATGTTTGTAAGGCGTTGGCATTTTTTTATTTATCTGCCGACATTCTGTGTTGACTAAAAATTTTAAATTCCCTGCCACTAAACTTGACGTACAATCAGTTACACTCGGTGAGTAATCCGTTACATAGTCACAATATCCAATTTCCAAGCAGGGTACTTACATCATACATAGACATCTTATCTCCACGACACCTGTTCAGAGCTAATATGTTGACAAGTTTCTCGAAACACCTAGAAACAATATATTCTTTAACTAGACACCGAGTTTCGAGGTATCATTTTGAATGGTACTATTCTTCGCTAGAAACGTTCAACACTTGAAATCTTTTCATGCGAAAAAAAATACTGGAGCTCACAAGCAGACAAATCTTCTTCGGGAACCCAAGGAAGTTGCGCTTGGCCTTTGCTCTTGCTTGTCGTGAGAATGCTGAAGAAAATTGCTGCCATTCATTGCACTTAGCGAGACGCTGAAAGCAGCGAAAACGGCCACGCACAGTTGTTACATGACCACATTCAAACGGAGATGAAAGGAAGACAGGTGTTTGATGATAGATACCCGATGCTCTTAAACGAAAAGGATAAAAAATGACTTAACAGGAAGAATTACTACGAGATAGTCTGCTGTGGGACTAAGTTCAGTGTAAATGAGTCATATGTGAGGTCATTTAACAATACTACTTTTCATTTGAAAGTGGAAAAAATTACTCATTCAAGTTGAAACTTCGTGCAAGCTTCACATGAAGGGAGAGCTTAGAAGTTCCGTTGACTTGTTATTGGAGCAATGCAAGTGAATTACGAAGTCGAAACAAAAACTGACACTTAAGAATCAATTTTAACGAATGACGAACGGATAAAACTTCCGAGGTGACCCGGAAATAGATTCAAAATATCCTTGAAGATTGAATAAATTGATCAAACTTGAAGAATTTCGACAGTCAGTCACCACACAAGTTAAAAATTGTCGAGAAAGAAAGCATAACATACAAAAAATTAACATATACGAGAGGTTTTCTCTTAACCACGGTATTTGACGAAAAAAAATTAGAAAAGAATTGCATCAAAAATGAACAAGCCTCGATCACAATAAGGCGACCCAGAACAAAATGATCATACAATTGGTAAAAGTCACACATCTTTGTCCAGTAGATTCATGTTTAAACCAACAGGCATAGTTCTGTAGACGGACAATTGTGCCGCACGTCAAAATATTGATATTGTATTAAGTTAAAGCTGGATTTTGCCCCGAGCTTCTCGGATTATGAAGAAAAGACTTGAGGAAGCACTGGTGTGTAATGAGCGAGATCACCTTGAGAAGCCTCTGCCTGGACATCGAGAGCAACAGCCGAGCAAGAAGCCGCATAGCATTTCCTGAGGAGCTCTTGCGTGTGCGGGGGTGAGTCACAAACACGCAGCTCGTATGGTCGGGCAGGTAGCCGGATCTAGTACGTTCGGGTGGTCAGCTAAAGTTTAGTTTCACCAACTCACGTGTACGTAGGGCACATGAAAAAACTTCTAAAGACATTCTTTGTGTCTATTCAAGTACGATGAGCGATGTTAACCACGAAAGACCATGAAGGTCACCATCGCCTCAGTAAAGCTATTTGGACAGCACTAACGAGGTGGTGTAAAGAGATAATAAAGTAAGCAGAAATAACAATAATATGATCGAACACGGTCGTGCAAGAGGTGGCTCACGCAACATAACGGCACCGCACAAGTGCAAGGTAAAAGGGAAAGGTAAAAAATCGTAGGTAGCAAGACATATGACCCCCTAAAATTCCACAATTATATGTTATGAAACTCCGTTAAATAACGAGAGTCATGCAATAAAGCGAAAACTTGGTAATTCAACACAAGCGAAATAGAAAATCACGATCAGAGAACTGCCACATTATTTCAACTAAAAAATTTACGTGAAGAGCAATATCAACAAGTTGAGCAACATATATAATACAAGTCGAACAACATCTACAAGTCGAACAACATCTACAAGTCGAACAACATCTACAAGTCGAACAACATCTACAAGTCGAACAACATCTACAAGTCGAACAACATCTACAAGTCGAGCAACATCTACAATTCGAGAAGTGCTAGATCCACGTTCTCTGTCAGTATCACCAGGACATCCTGGTGGCAACACCGATGTTCGCTGCAGGCCAGTATGTATTCAATATTTTTGAACGAATATTACACAAGAAAGGGTGGCCAATTAATTAGCTTATTGTACTTCAGGGTTAAAATAATACAAAATCATCGGTAAAAAATGAATAAGTAAAGTACGTCAATTTAGACTAATATAAATGTACATGGATATTGCTTACACCTTGATAGTAAGAAAAATGTGGTCCTATTTGTAGGCAGCACACATATACATACATTGTGCTGCATGATACTTCGGAAGAGGTCTTTGTTTTCACATCCAAATTTTCTATAGATCTAGAATTACATGCAAACATTTAGATACAGCAAACTGAGGTATGACGTTAGCCCAAACAAAACCAACACTCAAATTTTAGTTTCTGATACAAAGCAATTTCCTCGTGAATTGTATAGAAGAGGGTCATGGCAGTACAAGACTAAAAAAGTGGTTATCGACGAGGCAGGATTAAAAACGTTAGAAACTTTAAACTGGAACACTGACTAACAGTAACCAATGTTAAAGTAATGCATTAAAAACTTGAAAAGTAACATCAATAGTAGTTCCTCAACAAAAAGAGAGAACACTAGCAAAATTTGTCGACTAAATTCGTATGCTATTTCAAAAACTCGTCAACAGTTACTATTAGAGGGCCAATCTCAGTGAACTTCATTTTTGTAATTTATAACAAATTCTGTGAAATTGAACTCTCAATAAATTTTTCAATAAGTATAACACTTATGAGTTTATACTGTGTAAGGAAAGCGTTCTTGAACTGCATAAAATACAAAAAAGATTTAGAAGTAAGGTACAGAAGAGCATAAGTATGACGAATAAACTCTAATGCCAAAATTCAATAACTGATTTACATGCTGAGAAAGATACATCGAAGAGGAAGAATCGATTCCTGAATGGAAACTTAGGTAAAAAAAAAGCAAGAAAGCCTGATCTTTAAAATCAACATAACGTTTTAGTCAATAGGACCAGTATGTAGCTAAGACAACTAGCAGACTTAGCGTGAGAAGGAAATTCTACAATTAGGCCGATAAAAAAATAATTCGTTGAGGCTCGAGAAGCGCTCGAGAAGCGAACCTGACAGGCCGGAATCACGCTCTGGGAGCCGCTGGACACCATACTATTATTACCTACCATGTCGCTCTTACCACCCAAGCAACAAAACATGACAAAACGTTGAACGAGTAATTCGCTCCAAAATACAGATCTTCATCGACTATACTGAGATACGTCTACGCATGGGATGGGATGTACTGCAAATTTCTGTCAAAAATTCGTCACGTAATTCCGTGGAAAAAAGTCACATTCAAAATGAAGTGTTACGAGTGGCTCACTGTTGACTGTCGCCACCCAAACCTACCCACACAGTAGAGGACACCAATTACTCGACAGCAAGCTGAGAATGTTTCACCAACACCTGTATTTCATATTTTGACTTCCCAAAACTGATATTGTTGGTATGAAGATCCGCAGTTGACCTAAAACTGAAATGATGAACAGCTGCTTCATATCGTTATTGGTCATATTTTTTCAGGCATTTTCTTGGGAATTTAAGGATATAAATAAATATTCGAAGAAAAAGGTACGATTCACTGGAGTAAAATGAAACTAATGAGTGTATCGTTGGTCAGCCATATACATACCACCAAGATACGAACACTTACTTGTCATGAGTTTAAAACTTTGCATCAAGAATTAGAAAACCCACAGAACTTCACAACTCATACGCTGACGCCCTATAAAACATGGGCGTAATTGTATGTCGCGTCTAGAACATGCAATTTCATTTGTACAATCAAATATTACTATTAACTGTAAAAAATGAACATAAATACAATACTTATTCATACGAACACGTGCACATATGGTATCAGAATTTCAGAAAAGAAAGTGAGCTACTGACCGTGAGCGTGGGCGTTGTGGAGGGCCAGGGTCATGCTTGTGTGCTCAAAAACTGGAGATTGTGCTCACAACTCCTCACTTGTGTTCTCACGAGACTCTGTACGTCTGTCCGAGTGACTAACAATATTGATCAACGCCAGACGATCCATGACAAAAACAATGAGATGGTTTAATGACGTAGATACTTGACACTTAAATTGTACAATTCAAGGAGCATCAACCTTCAAGATCACTTGAAACACATGCAAAAATGGATGCAAAAGTAAAGTACGCTTTACAATTTCAACATTCCAGTAAACTCTAAAACAATAGAGTGCTATACTGTAACGTTCGTAGAGGGGTTCAGACAAGAGAAATTCCTAAATTATTGTCCACTCATACCAGCAAATATTTATTTATAATTTATCATACGTATGGCACTTCAGAGTGAAATAAGTTTTGACGGAGCTCGAAGATCACAACACCAATACTGAATTAACATTAAATTTTCTACACTTTAACGAGTTATCAGTAACTGGGTTCGTTCGAATTTTGGAAATCCACACAAAATCTTACAGTTCTTTGAAGTTACTGAAGGGAACAACACTGACCTGGGGAGGAACAACACAAATGAATCTTCAAGAGCAATAACAATATCTATGCACATTGACACACTGGGTAGTTCCTAGTAACTTATTCGGCGACTTCAAAAATCATCGCACTCGCTAAGGGTCTCTCGCGACGGAGAAGGTGATCCAGCACCCCACTCATAATTTGCATCAATTACTATACTGGTACTGGGTATTTATTCATCACTCTGCACAAAGACTGCAATGCACTCCACCGTTCACACATAAAATTGAAGAAGATGATTAGCAAGTTTTCCAAAACTCAAGATATTTAAGAGAAACGAAAAATTAGAGATTTCAAACATACAACTGCAGAGGTAATTTCTGAAATGGCTTTTTTGAGGTCGTAAGTCTGTTCGGTGAGCTTGTTGTTGGTCAGTTAAAAGACAGCATATTGCTGACATTGTCAAAGCATTTGATTTGGCCCAGCTAAGCTAGAGCGCATTCACACAGACGTCGTTAATGAGTCTTGCAGTCGACGTTATGACGAAACCTCCAGGGCAAGCGACCTTTCTGGCCTCTCCTTCCGTAAGAAACACGTTTCTTTCGAACAGCTCTTCTGTTTTAAATGAAAAACCCACAGTATTTGATCATTTATTACTTTACAAACGAAAATATAAGTGCCTTCAATTGATGTTCTGATTTCAAAAATTAAATAATCGTTTTTTGAAAAAAACATACAAGGAAATCGAAGAGATATTACGCCAATGATGCATTACGGCTGGATGCAATGAGTGTGCACTTCAATAAAGGCAATAGGATCATCTCTCACAGAAGAAACAATGAACTAAATAAACAGCAACTCAAAAGACTCCTGAAAGTTGATGCAATATGCATCTGCTTCGAAAGAGTGATAAATGAGAACAAAGGGAAGAATGAGGCCTAGAGAACTCCAAACCGACTCGTACGTATTATCTGAACTCTATTTCCTTAGGAATTGAGTACAGCCACCAGAGAGAACTACGAAACCTGGGAAGGTTGAATTCGAACACGGATGACTTGCCGTACTGTTAGCAAGTTACTTCTCATACGATTAGTATTTAAAAATAATTTAAACTCAAAGAACAGGGACTAATATTATGAACACCCTAGCAGAACAAGACTATGAGCGGTAAATACGAAAGAAACAAAGAAGCGCTTGGAAACTGTGGCGTATGGTGGAGAGGACGCAGCACACAGGCACTTCAAAGAAGGCATGATGGCCGGTAGTCGGCATCAAGGTCTGCAACTTCTGCACTGCAACCTTGGGCCGCCCTCACTGCTTGAGGCAAGTGCACGGTGTGCTGTACGTCGCAAGTGACTGTTCCAGTACACATTTTCCATGAACACGAAAACGAAACTCTTCGGCGAGACGAAAATTTACAATGAAACGACTCATATAGACGAATATTTTGTGAGAGGGCATTGTAAAGTTGGTGTTATAAATAATTTTTTTCTGCGAGACCAGTCACATTATGAGGCGAGTCATACAGACGAAAATTTTCAGGGAGACAATCGTCAAATTGTGAGGCAAGTCATGTTGCACGTAGTAGTTGTGTTTAAATACCTGCTATTATTGATGGAAGATCAATTTCCGCTCAACACCGAACGTACCATTTAATGAGATTTTCGTATGAAACGTAAGAGCGTCAGTAAAAAATTCAAGCGGTCTAAAAAATTTAAGAACGACCATCATACAGGTAAATTATCGTTAAATGTGGCATGCTGAAATTTGTTTCCGTGACGAAAATTATGCACTTATTACGCAAAGTCACCTACAAATAATGCACGGTGAATGAGTAAGTTATTCGTTGAACAGAACGATTCACTAGCAAGTGGATAACCATTTTTCTACAGGAAGAGAATAAGCAAGAGACATACCTCTTCTATAAGGAATTTTTCGTCGAAATTAAGGTTTTCACGTTTAGAATATACACAAAGATCGTAGGCCTGGCAAAATAGTTCAGAGAAGTTTCATCGTTTTCTTTTAAACCAGGACAAAGGTATAAGCTCATGAGCGTCGGCTAACACAACTCACTACAGCCAACATAATGAAGAAAAAGCGCATCTCACTCAGAAGAAAAGGAATAGAAGGAAACATTGCAGCGTCCTCGAGGTCGCTTTCGTGATGCATCCGCCGCCTTTTCATGCACATGAGCAAAGAATTAAGAGAAACAAAAGCTCGCCGACACAAAACTAGGAGCTGAGAATGCACACATACAAATGCAATGACAATAAAACAAACTGCAAAGTTACTAACTAATAAAAAAAAAAACGAGCCCCATTGAAAATCTAACGTGCGCTTGTGTAAAATCATCTTTGCCTACACTTATAGTGAAATAAACGCTGTTCTTTGTTGAAAGACTCGGTTTTTTCGAGTGCGAAGGGAATTCAATTTACTACCTAGCACTGCAGGCCAAACGTAGAATAATTATTATCCTAGAACAGGTTTCTACACCCGTTTGCTGGTAGCCACAATGAACACCACAGGCCAGCTCAGTGCTGCTCAGCGTAAGATCACAAAAACACAAAAGTGCATTCACTAAACGAGTTTAGAAGTGAAAAACAGTACTAACATATCGAGCCTCACTGCATAAATACGGTGCGAATTATTGCTTTATGTCACAGCTTTCAACCAGTTGCTCATAAAAGGAAGAAATTTCCATTCGTAATATTCAAGTAAGCGTTTACGACATCGAGTTTATTTTATACGTGAACTAGGTTTTGTGAATGCATAATGCAAATGCATGAATTTTGGAAAAAATGCACTAAGGTACATTGCACGACTTTAATAGGATATAATATGACAACAGGATCAAGCCGTTTGGTCCATTCTTGGGTTGCAACCCAAGTCCCATGCCGTCTAAAGCAAAGACATTAATCACGTATGTACATGCACTTTAATCTCGCACTGACATTTCAGTCACGTACACGCACCACAACCATACACAGGCTCAAGGAGTTAAGAAGGCTATAAAATTAGTACTTTGTAATCCTGGAGGTCTTTATCCAATATCTATCGAGATGATTTTTGAATGTGTTTACAGTGCCAGCAGAACCGATATTTTCGGGTTACTGGTTCTAGTTTCCGATAATTTAACCCGAAAAAAGTTCACAACGTGGGATGTTTATAAAAGCGAGTAGTAAAACTGATGGATGTACACAAGAAAATGAAGATGTGGAGTTCATTCATCACGACGAAAACCAGGCGACGACGTCCACTTCAGTCGCATTTCCGTAGCAATTGTTAGCATTCAAAACGGAAGTTTATCTACAAATATATATGTACTGTATACATTTTCAGTTGGGAAGATCGAGTGAGTCTTGTTCAACAACGGTTTCAGAAAACAATCTAAAGCCTGAATTTTATAATATTGATAATTTAACTTCGCTAATTTACATGGTGAAACATAGGAAAGAAAATTTACTAGGACAAATTTTAAATCCAAATTACCCATAGAATATATATTCACTACTAAGAAAGAGCCTGTGATAAAATATGATGAAACGATTTGAATTCTGTAGGATTTTTATGCAATCAAGAAACACTTTGAGTTATTGAATAAAAATGAAATACGTTGAAATACGTTTGACACAAAGTTAAATCATATTTCAAGAGACAACGAGAATACTCGAAAAATTTAGAGTCCATTTATTCTTTAAGTAACATTTCCCTGCGATAACTCGCATGATTGCGGACAAAATCAATTACAATTATTTTCTGAATTATATCTACAGGGTGTCTCAAAAAAATGTACTCACCCTTTAACCGTTGCTAACATGCTGTCTTCTTTGTGTTGCAAGTGTGAGGTTCGAACCTTTGCGAACATGATTTTTTAATCACATTTAATCATGTTCGCAAAGGTTCGAACCTCCCACCTGCAACACAAAGAAGACAGCATGTTAGCAACGGTTAAAGGGTGAGTACATTTTTTTGAGAAACCCTGTATTTTTCCCACTGAACTGACAGGATCAAGATTATATTCGAGCTACTAGGCTAATCTCAATACAGTAAAAGAAGAAAATAAACGATGCAGTCTACAACTGAAATCACAACAGACTTAGTAGGAAGTGTTTCTGGTCCTGCAATGGGTCGTTCAGGACGCTTCAGTGACACACCCCAACTCTCTAGGGCAGTGGTTCCCAATCTGTGGTACGCGTACCACTAGCGGTACGCGAGGGCCTTCCAGGTGGTACGCGAAGACTTTCGGGGTCATGAACAATTTTTATTTTGTTATATTTTACTTCACAAAATGTATACTGCCTAACATAAGATAATCTGTCAACGATTTGTAGTAAGCAAATCTTAGTTGATTTGCGTGTTCTACTTGTACAATTGTAGAAATAAAGTGATATCTGATCGAATTTAGTTTCTCTGGAACCAGGTGGTACGCGGCGACTGTACGGGACCTCCAAGTGGTACTTGATCATAAAAAGTTTGGGAACCACTGCTCTAGGGTATTTGTATTGCTTGATTCTGTTCTAATCATGTTTTACTTAATTTCCATCGTGTTATCCCTGTGTTTTTACCACATTCTTTAGCTTTTAAACGTCAATGCGAGCAAAGTTTATTCATTATTTCTCTAGGACAATCTAAAACCTGAATTTCCAGGCTGGCTGAGGCTAACGATGTCAGCCACAGTGAGTTTACCTTCCCAAAAGGAATACTGTCATTTTGACCTCAGAGCAGCGCTTTCACAAACTACACTGAGTTCCCTTCAGCGCACACTATGGGGAATGGCGTATAGTAAATGGCAGAAACTCTTGTTGAGTGTCTCATTAAATCGGCACAGATTCTCACGTACTGATCTACATTTAGCATAATTATTTCAATTTTCTCACGCAAAGTAACGTTAGGGAAAAATAAAATCAATTCGCAAAAAAAGAAGAAACATCCTACGCGCGAACTCATGAATTCACACTTCGATTACTGAAGCAAGGGTTCTGCATTGATTTAATTGACTAGTAATTTCGTTTAACAAAGAGAGGGCCTACGAGGCAGCTACTCTAATAACGTCATTTTAATGAATTAAACTAAACTTTAAAAAACTAGACTATTTATAAAACATGTAAATGGCATAGTCTTGTAAACTTTTAACTTGTAAACGAAGGGTGAGAATTTCTGAAGATAAACCATACTTCAATTTAAAGGTCTAATTGAGACTGTTGGTTATTAAGAAGAATAATAGGTCGAGCTCTATCTTATATTTAGTTAATTTCATCAAATTCCTGAGCAGGATTAAACAGAGTCACCCACGCATTCGTTATGTATGACACAACGTGATTTAGAATTGAACATGGCAATAGGAACGAGCCGTTTAGTCCATTCTTGGGCTGTTGCCCAAGTTCCATGCAGTCTAAAGTAAAGGCATCAATCACGCACATACACTTATATCACGCAAGCCATTTCAGTCACACGGACTTTACTCACGCACTGGCATTTCAATCATGCACATTCACCGTAATCATTCACGGACCTCAGGAGTTACGGATATAGAATTCGTACGTTATAATACTGGAGGTTCCTTGTCCAATATATGTCGAGACGATTTTTGAACGTGTCCACAGTGGCAGCAGAAACAATGTTTCGGGTAGCTGGTTCCAAGTTTCGGCAATTCTAACTGAAAAGAAGTTAAGAGTTTGCGTCTAATTCATTTTGTTGAGAACTCCTGAGATTTTACCAATTTTCCCTCTAACTAATTCATTAGTTCTATAGCGCAACGATCCCACCCCGTGCACACAGTAAGTAAACATGCACCAAGACCAACATTTTAATCGAAGACAATTAGCAATTAGCAAACGTAATGTAAATAAGAACAAAGAAGTGCATCGGATCGTGAATGCCGGAAGAGCTGCTATGTAATTGTGCCGCAGCCTTCAAGAGCAATAATCAAGCACAACGAGATGCATGCATTGGGTGCGACTGAACGCTGCTGGACATAGCACGCTCACATTAAAGTACGAAAATCAAGTGTCGTAACGACGTACGTGCAAACATGGAATTTTTCACAGGATTTTAACTTTTTTCACATACATTGTAAAAAATACGCTTGAGACGTAATTTTAAACATAAGGCATCACATATCAGCATAGTCCCACCAACTTCAAAATTGCACGAGACTCAAGAGTCCGCCCATCACGGAGCTAGTTTTTTCGCATGATTGCATTCCAGACTTGTGAGAACACCTGAAGCAGACACGTAACCCCCCACACGTTACGACAGCCCGCGCTCAACTGAGTACTGAGGTCTTGGATGGTGGAGGGAGACATGGACAGTGGAGGACTTCAAGAAGGCTCTCAGGAGCACCTGTAGACAACGCGGTTGACACCACCCTGTTTATCAATAATTTCTCTCTTTTCAATGTAACCTGAACACACATCAGTTTGCAATCAACTTCGTCGCTGTCATTTAAAATTATTTTCACTCAAGTGACGGACTTGTAAAAACTTAATTATTTCAATGCAAAAATGTTTAAATATATCAGGTGGGTGCAAAAGTTGTTGCTGATTTTGAAGAGAAGAATTCAAAAGTATCTAAATTGACATTATGTCTAGTTCTATTGCTTATTTATAATATCATGCGTAATTTAAACCTCTTTCTTTCAGACTATTAAGGAATCATTCATATTTTTCAGCATTATTTGCACCTATGTTCAACCCAACTGAAAAATATATCAGACATGCTTTACTCCACGAGTTTCATAGAGGTTTCAGTGCAAGTGTTGCAGCACAAAACGTTCAAAGTACATATGGAAATGATGCTGTGAAGGAGAGAACTTACAGATGGTGGTTTTCCCGTTTTCGTAAAAGAAATTTCAACTTGAAAGACGAGGTTAGAGGTGGTCACCCAAAAAAGCTTGATTTAGAGTTGTTGGAAGCCGCTGTTACTGAAAATTCGACAGTAACCTCGAGGGAACTGGCTAACCAATTTGATGTAACCCATACAACCGTGGTACGCCAACTGAAACAAATGGGAAAGGTTTCAGTATTCGGAAAATGGGTTCCGCACGAACTGTCTCCTGAGAACTTGTGCCAACGTGTTTCTTCTGGCGAATCTTTGCTGTGATTGCAACTTGATTGGGAGGTTTTACCTCATCCAGCATATTCTCCCGACCTCGCCCTTCTGATTATTCCTTATTTCGAGGATTACAGAACCATTTAAATGGCCTAAGGTTGACATCACGGGAAGAGATTAAAAATTAGTTCGATTCCTATTTCGCATTAAAACTTAAAGAATTTTACAAACGAGGCATATATAAACTCGTTGACAGATGGAATCAGGTCATAGAAGCCCAAGGATGTTATTGTTATGAATAAATTCTTCAAAAATAACTATTTTTTGATTCTTAAATTGAGCATACAAATCGGCAAAAACTTTTGCTACCTGATATTAGGTTTCAGTGAATTTTTATTTAAATCAAAATGTGAAAATAGTGTCTTCTATGAGCTCAACAATTGTAACCTTTTTCCTCAAATTTCTTGGAAACATTCGTAAATTATCCTTAACTAACTTTTCGTTTCATCAAAAATAGCTGAAAATTTGTCTGAAATCATTCAATAAACTTTGTTCTTGGCGCTAAAGACGGTCGAAATATAACAGACAGTTAAGAACAAACTTTGTTCTCTAAAATCTGTGCTAAAAAGGCCGCCTTGTAGTGACCGACCACAGGGACTCCGTGAAGTCGGAGCCTCTTCACTCAGCAGCGACACAATAAAAGAATTATCTACTGCCCTCACAAGCTAAAATAATTGCAGTTAATTTAGAGTTTGAACTCTTCTTTTTGCAGCTGTACAAATGACAGATCTTGGTAAGTTGCTCATGTAAGCTAATGCTCCAGATGTTGATGTACGAAAGTCGCAAAACTCGCTAATAATTGACATTTAATAGCTTGATTAAAAGCACACCTTTTACCACCGTTCATAGAACATTAGCATCATATATGAGCAATGAAACATCAACATCAACATTTGTAAATATAAATAGTAAACATCACATATTAAATACACAGTAATATTTAACTAGAATGTTCTAACAGTTTCATAATCAAATGCTCATGGCAGAAGCCTGCTCGGGAGTTTAGCAGAACACTTGACGCTTAAGCATGCATGAGTATACAGCGGACAGCCAAGCTCTATTACGCTCCATTATGGTACACTAAAACATCTCCATTTGCTTCTCTACTTAGTGCCTCAGCCAGCCTAGAGACGACTTTCCACTTCGACAACACTAACGTTGAAAAGCCATTTTTGATGAAGTTAGTTGACCAATACCTTTTAGAACACAGAACCTTTGTTCACACATACTATTAGTAGAATGTTGCAGCTAAATTTAGCCTTTAGATACACAATAAGCGTCTACTTTTAACCCTCTGGTGAATGAAGAGACTAAGCGCCTTTTTTCTACTAGTAAATAATGGAAGTAAAGTACCAACAACAAGAAGATATTACCACCAGTATCCAAAAATTACCAATTGTTCCGAGCTGTTCTCGTATACAAGAAACATTATTTTTGACAACGGTAATGTAATTTCTATGAGAATACTAATGATTTATTTCTGATCGAGATTGTACTGGTATTACTAAACTAACATGTTGTCTTCCGGGACAGGGTTATCATTCATTTGTGAGCATCAATTGCTGTACTAATAAAATAACGTAGGAGTTAACTTAACAATTAATAAAAGTACTAGACTCTTATGTACATCTATGCCTTTCTAGAACAAGCATACTACTCTAACAATGATACATATAGTGTTCCAACCTACCAGATTACTCTGCAAATTTCCCAGAACGTGTTAAAATGTAGGTTGAAAGACTGTACTATGACGAAGTTACCAGTAAAAAGACAGTTAATCAAAGCTTATATGTATTATGAACCTATAAATAATAATGGCAGTCGCTCAGAATATTAAAACACTGGAGACGTCCTTCACGTTTCCAAGCGAACCAAGGCCGCATCGATTATCATCAGGGGGCCCAACTACGAGTATCACAACCCGCTTACAGTTTTATCACCCAGTTGCAGGTACCAAACACAGCCGAGTATCATGGTAACTTCTTATAATGCACAGGTATTAGGAACAGTTCATATTTTTTCAATCAGTGACTAGGTCAGGTCTGGTTAAAAGTGGGCTCGTAGACTTGAGACCATTCTTTGTATGGTTTATAACGCATATCCGTTCAAAGAGGCGTCGCTACAGGAGGAAAATTTTGAGTACAAAATAAATAAAGCTTTGTAGACACTCGTACGTGAAATCAGTTACAAGTGACACCAACCCCCCCCACGAGAGAGAAAGAGGAGCATCACAGAAACGATAATGCCGGCCTCCCTACCAATACAATCGAGCTAACATGAGCCTCGAATAGCAAGTGTTACTGATACTGTTGTTAGTCAACAGGATAGCCTCTGAGGAAAGCTCATTCTGTTGCGTCCACTGACGAGGACAGCGCAGTCAGTATACCTTCTGAGTGAAGCTCAGGAATCCTACCCGGCCTTCGAAGAACGCTAAGTTTCCACTATACACTGAAAGACAAAGATTTTCAACTCAAAAACTTACTGCTCCTCACTGAACACGAAAACAGAACCAGAAAATGAAAAGTTAATCCTTACTCAGCTAGTACCAGTAGACTTGATGGATTCTCACAAGTATTTCTTTATCTATTGCGCACAGAAAAACAAATTGCCTCTAAGTCCCCAGGCATTTTCTTCTTCAGAATATCCTTTTGTTAAAGAGATAGCGTGTTTAATTCACCTTAAAGTATTATACCATAGATAATGATCACTTTAGCGCATGTAACAATAAAGTTATTGAAGCATCAATGGAATTGTGGCAAAAATTTTAATTCTTAAACTGAACAAACAAAGAAACAAGGGGCTTGTATTTGTTTCATATATATCGATACATTTTGTCACAGACTTGGAGGTTGTTGAGCGCTGAAGAAAGTTGTCAAGCAAGTTCCGTTTTCTTGAGAAATGAAACTCAGAATGGAAAGGCATGAGCAGAACACAGCAATTATATCAAGATGTACAGACGCAACCTCTAGTACGGAATAAAAATAAGAGTGAAAATGTGGAAACGTTCGAAAAACAGGCCACTGATTTTAGAAAATCTCGGATCTGCACCTATTATCAGTATGTAGTTAGATCCTAGAAAAATAATGAACGAACTTCGATCGTATTGAAGTTTGAAAGCTAAAAATGTGGTAAAAACACGAGGGTAAGATTGTGGAAATAGAGAAAAAACGCAATAAAAACGCAATCAAGCAATACAAATAAATGTTGGATATGAGACGGGATTTCTACTCAACGGTAGATAATAATCAGTATGAAGTAACATTTGACGATGATTAGGAGTAACGTGCGATTTCAGCACGATCACGCATGGCGGATATAGGTAGCCGGGAGAGAGACGTGTGTTCTGGCACGATTCCTGCGTTTTCTGTCGCTCTAGCATCTAGACTCACATCGTGCAAAATTAGTTAAATTCTAGGGAAGACAAAACGGCAGGAAGCAGCTTTCTCAAACAAACGCGCAACGGCAAAGCTATTGCCAATATTCTACAGAAGTTAGAACTGGAATAACGCTTCCATTTACATTTTAGTCAATCTATTCTAAGCATTTCTGAATGTCACATAGTTCCTTCTTATTTAACAAAGAAATTTCTTCTCATTTATAAAACGTCCAAAGAAAACTCAACAATACTAACCTGTCCGACGGAAAAATTTGTTCGATAGAGTTATTTTACTGTAAATTTCAATGAAGGTAGGTTTTGATTGGGATAAATTGCTGATATTAGTGAACGATGTAATCCCAAGCATCTCAATGGTGCGGATAAACAAATTCTAAGAACAAACATAAAATTAAACCTGTTCAAAAAGATTTCGCATAGAGAACGTAACAAATCTGTTTTCAGCTACTAAGCTACCATCTTCATCTTATTATAAACATGCAACAAAATAGAAACCAATATTACGAATTGTACGTTCACAGTTGCTTGCTCAGCATGAAACGGAACACACATGAACATGCAAATAAGAACGCTGAAAAATTATTCTATTTAAATTTGGGCTCATAAATATTTGAATCTTCTGTTTAATTGTTGTGTAAATTCTGTGAAGGTTACATATTGAACAATAGATAATACAATTGAGGTCTCACTACATAAAACTGAGTAGGAATATTATAGAATAAATAATATGGAAACAAATGTGGTTATGAAGGCTAGTGCACTTAAATACGATATAAGGAGCTAATAATACAAGGGACTTGGTACACGGAACCTGACTTGTGTAGCAACCTAAGAATGGACCAAACAGCTCGTTCCTGTTGCCTCATTCTATTCTAATACGAAGATGTGACTGACACGAGACTTACGCCCCTGTGCGGCGTAGGTATGAGAACGGCTCTCGGATGACAATGACTATGCACTTCCATTGCAACGTTATTAGAAATGTACTTCAACAAATTGCATAAACAAACAGGTAAAGTATATTTATATCCTAGATATTTTATGAATTATTTCATAGTGGTGCCGAATTACGAAATTACTAATGTGTATGATTTTCAAATTATCGACTCTAAGTCATATAATTTTAAGTACATGAAATGTTTTGTTCATGAACTGAAACCTACTTTCAGCGACATCAAATTTTGGAACGCACAATCTCTAAAAATATCCTTATTTTTAATGCCAGTATTTTGGCGTAATACCTTCGCTTTCAGGTCAACATCATTGCTGAACATGTTACCTAGTACATCCATCAAGTTGCTGCTGAAACCTGCATTTGTTTACATACAGAGATCATGCCGCTGATGCTTTACTCTGTAGCGCAATATGGAAAAAGATGCGAAATGTCTATCAATCCCTTAAATCCATAAACAATACATCTCAACTTCGTCGCTGATTGAAAAACACAAGCGTATATTTAATGCAGCATCATAGCAAATGTTAGGAATTTCTTACAGCACCGAAAAAGTACGAGAGAAACTTAACAATTTCCGATGAACATAGTTTGACCAGGACTGCAGAAAAATACCTCTAAGCTTCAGAAAGCGAACACTGGTCACACACGACTGCTTTTGTAAAGTAGTAGAGACATGAATACTTGAGCATGTATGTAGGTCAGTATGTGACCTACAGGTCAGTATGTAGTGTACTAATGTGTGAGTCCTGCTGGTCAGTATGTAGTAAACTAGTGTGTGAGTCCTGCAGGTGAGTATGTACTGCACTAATAATGCACTCAACTACCCGGAATTGCCACATGAAACTGAACACTAAGAAAGTTAAGACTTCGTAAAACTGATACCAGTGAAAGCAAAGTTCCTGCTTTCTCAACCAAAAAGCAAGAAATAGGGGAAACTTTCAAAGCCTCAACAAGATATACAAAAAACATACAATCAGACTTAAATAGCTCGGTGTTCGTTCGTGTGACGGTCTCAAAATAGAAACACTGCACAATAAAAAAAATTTATGCGTTAAAGATCCTGTTATCTGTTAAATAATGGACAAATTGGATCCTGTTAAATTAAGGTACATTGCAAGTAGTTTCTCAGTCACGCCTGCGAGCAAATAACGACTTGAACCAGGTACGAGAGGAACGTCTAGAGCTGTCATCACATACAGTACCCAAATCAACATCATCACATACAGTACCCAAATTCAAGTAAAAACTTAGTCAAATCATCCAGAGTAGTAGATATCGATGTAATAATCAAGTTATTATTAATAGGAGTTTAAACGCCGTGTCCGCTCGAAGAGTGTTCTGACGCAGAGAGCATCTCAACGCGACGGAATTTTGAGGAATGAAAAATATGATACATAGTACATACTATATGCAGGGGTCGGTTGTACAGAAAAACAATCTTTGAAGAAAAGACAGAGAGAAAATGAAGAAACTAAGAGATAAAATTCCCGTCAGTGAACCTCTTTGAAAGGGATTTCAAATGATAATCACTAAATTTGTCATTATAAACATGCTTGCTTTCTTCAAAGAACAGAATGCCGGAAATTATAAAAATTCTGAGTTCGTAAGACATGAACAAGTTAAAGCTGATCATTTGGACGTACATCAGCAGTCAGGACGTGCAAGTCCACACACCAGGAAGCGCGTCGTAAACGCATGTCAAGGTTCACCTCACGTGCTCGGAGCGCACGGCGTCATTCCCGAACGAAATCTGCTTCCTAATTAATTAGCAATTGAATTAATGAACTCATGATTCTAATGATAGGCAAGTTGATGAATAGTGGCACGCAATTTAGACAAAGCTCTCAGTGACTATTTACAGTCATACCGACGCTTGACTGTCGGTCATGACAGTTACATAAGCAATGTGTGCTTGACGGCTGAAATATATGAAATTTACTCAAAACCCCTAACCATTTTCAGAAGACAAAAATAAGGTTATACGGTTTAGCAAAAGCTTTGCAGGTCGCTTTTTAAGTGTTTTCTGTTAACCAATGTAAAAGTAATGCACGTACAAAATAATATCCTGCATGATTTAAAAAAAAATTATCACACACCAAAAATATGTTAATTTTATTACAATCTACTAGGGTAGCTATGAAAAACTTTTCCAGCGTTGAGATTATGCCAAAACGATTTAAAAATTCAAACATAACTAGCTCACATACAATTTTTGAATTTCCATCACGTAGTACGACATCACGAATAAATTAAAAACTCAAAAATTAATATACACACATCAAGTAAATAAAAAACACCCAAACAATAATATTATATACACAATGTATGTGCACGAACTTTCACAAATTAATTTAGCTGTGACTGCATTGCAGCACCCGAGTTAAGAGTGAGGAGCTGAGGAAGCAGTTGAAGGCACCTCCCCTCACATATACTGGATGCATAACCCCCTAATCAAGTCTCGACAGGACGCCCGTCAGCCTTCCTTTTAATGAGTGCAACGCCATTACGGGCGACCTTATTCTTGCGAGGAGATTCAACGAATAGAAAAATTTCGAAACACTTCACACACGCAGTCCTGGTCAAGCATTTCTGTGAGTGCGCTGCATGCAGTAATGGACTGAAATACACATGAAATCTTGGTTTGTGAGGTGGCTTTATTCCAAAAATAGCACTAGGCCTTAACATCGATGTCATGCTGGTAGATACTAACCATAACGATGGTATCTGGCATTTTTATGATTAAAAGTTCAGGTAAAGCTTAAGTTGCAGTATCAGGAGTTATTTTCATATAGAATAATTCCAAGTACGTACTTCATCTGAATCTCGTCATTTGAAACAGTCTGACTTGAAACTTACGACGATTGTCCTTCCGAAAAATCGCTCACATGACCTACGCTTCAAGTAAACGTTCATCAACGTTATTCTAGACAAAGTCATGATGCTGGCCTGGTGCATTCGTTGTGTCCTACTGGTGAAACTAAGAATTATTTGAAATTCACGCTCCATACAAATACAGTAGCATTTAGTTATGATGAAAATAGAAACGAAACAATGAAAATTTACTAGTTTGCGTCAGTGTTTGATCCACGTAAGAAAAATCGTAGTCATGCAATGTGGGAACCAAAAAATTAAGACCTAAGGAGTTGAGTGAAAATATTTAATAAGAAACATGATGTAAGTAGAAATAAGTTCTAGACTAAATTGAATCAAATAGTTTAATATTAAATACTTTGCGCAAAGGGATACACGCGTCAATGAATACGAGCGTTTAAAAACACGAGTAGATGACAGAGCTCAATAAGAAAGTGTGGACATTCACACAACAATCATCAGTGAAGACCTGGAGAAGCCGCGTGAAGAGAATCAAACTTCGGACGCAGCTGCAGCAGAATGTTATCTAGCGTTCGACGAGATGGAACGCGCGCTGCAGCACATGAGACTGTTCTCTAGGTAATAAAGCAACGGACATGTTCCTTGCACTATAACAACTCTATACTGCCACGTAGTTAAGACCAGTAATGAGGATCAGCGAATAAACATAAAATATTGATTTCTTATTCTTTTGGCATAAGGCAAAGCATGTATTAGAATGTAAAACAATCGCAAAATTTTTAACAAATTGAAACAGGATTTTAGGGTATTATAAAATGACATCAATGATTTAATCGCATTTTACTCGCACTTGAAGATCCCTTCGTAGTTGAAAAATTTTAATTCAAGATAATCTAGATCAATGTGCATTATTTCAAACCTTAATACGAGAATTAACGCACGGAAAATGAAATCAAATAAACTTGAAGCTTCGTAACACAACCCGTCAATTCTAGAGACGAATTTACTTCCGTAATTTACTATACCTACAAGTTACAGTAATTCTCAATTGTAATTTAAACGAGTAACAGAACGTAGTTTCAATTATAAGGTTTTTTTGTACGACACTTGTATTCCATGCACGCGTATAATTGAATTGAATTTGATTCCATAACTTCAAAATTAAAAATTCGTGAGCAGCATTTGAAAATATTTTTGCAAACTTCCTCTTCAAGAAATTTGAGTCTGGCAAAGTTGGAAGCTTTGCCCACATCATTACAGTTCAGTAAAAGAGGAGTGTGCCACTGACAAAAAAATGACGAAAACTTCCCAAATCTGCATGAACGTCAACAAAATGTTTACACTAGACACATTCACAGAATATTGTGCCCATAAAATCAAGCTTGTTGCAGTTAAATCAATATCATCCCAAACAAAATATTTCGCTAGAAGCAATTCACGAAGTATTAATTCAGTAAATTTTGAGCCGCTATTTGTTTTTAAAACACCAGCCAGTAGAGGCGGTACAAATTAAGAAATTATCTAAATTGCTAGCAATGAAAATTCATTTCATTCTTGAACTGAAACGACTCAATTGCATCAGAGCTGATAGAAGTATATACAATATTTGCACCCCAGAAACTGCTCCAACACTCACCATACTACTTCACTTTAATCAAACATGTACCGGCGAGGCAAGATATTGTTTCTAAAACAAAGCTTTAACAATTTGGTAGTGTGTGGAAGCATCACCATCGTAGAACATGAGTGTTTAGCAGCAAATGTTCATCAGAATAGAATAGAATAGAATGAGGCTATAGGAACGAACCTTCGGGCCCATTCTTGAGCGTTTAAAAACACGAGTAGATGACAGAGCTCAATAAGAAAGTGTGGACATTCACACAACAATCATCAGTGATCAAGTTTCATTGTAAAGATATATTAAAAAAAAATGTTCAAATTTCATATTCACTTTCCTTGGTATTGTGCATACCTAAACTTGGCCGTTTGTTCGGAAAAAAAGAAAGCAGCGAATTATAGGGCAGTATAAAAATCTTTTATTTTTAAATTGCTAAAATTAGTTGATTATGTCACGTGTTTTACAGTATAGAGTTGAACTTTTTAATAATCTTTGAACTTGCAACCCCTCGGTGAACATTGATTTAGTGAAGCTTCTGCCGTACTGCATGTGTCGCGACTGCATTGTTAAATACTCCTATAACACAGAATTTAAAGACGCTTTTTGTGCAGCTGTTCTATGACCTTTACCCACAATCCGTTTTGATGATCATTTCATACGAATGATCATCATGACTTGTTCGCTCAGATAACTTTAATTCATAGCTACAATTCCTCTTCGTCTATGATGTTTGACCTTGTCTTGCGAATGCTGTCATCACCGACGGCTTGATCGCTAGCGGCGGGTTAAATAATTGGCTTATTTATTATCGTGAGAAATTTTATAGGTCACATATTTTGTTATCTTCTTATTTTACCAAAAGAATAAATGTAAATGCAGGAAATTGTAGAGTAAACGGGTTAATGTATGAACTAGTCACAACAAATATATAGTACCAGTTCTTCCAGTAAAGATTACCATATTTAAAAATACGGAATATTCTAAAGGAGTTGATGCACCAGCATCAATGTCGTGTACTACTCTTGACTATTCTCTCAATAGCGATGACCTGTGCCTCAGCAGACGACATACATACAACCGAAGGGGCTCAACTAAGTCAACTTACCGGCAAATCCTTGCTTCTGTAAAAAACTACCAAATATGCAAGCCTCAATTTACACACTACCGACGAGTTAAAAAAAATTATCACAACATAGAAGTTATATAAAGAAACACAAAACCAATCAATATGAACTGTAGAATGGTTTTTATGCAAGTATTATACATACTGCTTCAATTTAATTTGGCAGTTTTGCATATACGTTAAAAAATCTTACAGAATCTTACTCCTGGCCAAATCACTGTACATTCTCTAACTTAGAAGTACTATATTACGCACTAACAGTGACCATGAATAATATCGAGAAGCAACAGGTGAAACAGTACAACATCAATTATCAACGGCTTCAAGATTGAAAAATGTCTCGCATTACAGGACGTCTCTTTTGGATGACCGTTTCGTGGCATACACTGGTAATAACATCAGATAAATGATGCTCTGAAAGTTTAGGTCTTAAAGCAAACTCACCTGTGCAGTGGAAGCTGTAGAGTTCGTCCAGGAAGCTTCAACGCAAGGCGATCTGGACTGAAGGCGTAGGTGTCCATGTCTGAAGACAACGTGGCTCAGTCGGCGCGTTAACGACGTTTTTTCCGGAAAAGTTGTTGTTTATCACACATGTTATGATGAAGTCTCACACTAACGTTTGATGTAATTGTGAAAAATTTGTGAATACAGGTGATCGTAGCTCTCATCTACGTTCTCAAAATATAATCATATTATCACACAACACGACATACACATTTCGAAGTACTCATATAAGCAACCGTCCGTCATGATGGAAAAGTTCAAGGTCGTACGTTTTCAGATTAATAAAAAATAATAGTTCACGAAAATTTGAAGATATGATTGATGAGTTGTAACACTTAACACTTGTAACTTAACTCATTAACTGGTTCTGAAATTATTGCAACACCTCCTTCCAAATTGTCTCATTACTCTTCAGAGCTACGTCGGAACTTCCCTTTTCTTCGCTGAGCAGAGCACTTGCAACTCGTGTGTGTTGGTCGACAGAGTCGAGCAGAAGAATCAAATTTTATGATTGTAAAAAGAAAGCAGAGAACAGTAAACAACAATTTTCAAACACAGTGAATAATTTTAACAATCAAAATAATTTCGTTCAGAATAGGGCGATCGTTCACCGATATCTTCAAGCTGTGAATAAATTTACATTATAAGGCAAACCTTAATGCATAAGCCCCTAAAACATGATACATGAAGGCAAAGGAAATAGAACATTGATTAAATCTTGAATGAATGATATAATTAAGAAATACCCAAATGGGCGAGTGAATTTAAAGCGAGAGTAGAGGCTTACCATTAAAAAAGAAATCAGGGCCCCGTTACCTGATGGAGGTTGACGTAGCTGAGAGGAGCAGTTTCTTGACTGACTCACCTTAGCACATCTGCAGACAAGCTTCATACATATATGTCTATTGGGTTCCAAACCCTAAACGAGTGCAGTGGCTTTCTTTAAATGAAATGCAAAATCTGTAGAAAAAGTACACAGATATTGCCCATAAAATGCAACTGAAACTTTAAAATACATTTTTGAAGGAGGACGTTCCTAGGAAAAGAAGCAAGAATCGAAAGCTTGACAAATTATTTGAAGCGATAAGTTTGCTAAACTACACCCTGAAGCATCAAACTATTTATCAGCAAGCGACAAGATCAGCTAACAGTGTTTCATTACTTTGTCAGCAAGCCCGGCTACACAAATATATGCAGGGCTAGAGAAATTAATTGGGATGCACCTCTTGTCTCTCAGAAGCGTTATCATTCTGAGGACACCAATGTCATGGGTGGATAACAAACATTGTGCCTACAGAAAAAACGGGATGACAATTTTCCCGATCCTCATGAAAATTCAAGCAAAGTCGTTCTCCTAGTAACAAAAAAAATTATTTGAGTTTTAAAATCAGAAGTTGTGAATATGTGTCATTTCGCATTTTAGCCCATCAAATACCATGAAAATGATGGGCTTTATACATTTCTTTAATTTTAAGACCTGAGTCAACGTCTTCAGTTACTGGTTTTTAGAATTCTACGGTCATACATGAGGAGCAATGCATCATCAGAAAAAGCTGCTTCATTCGAATATTTCATTGGTCATAAACAAACTTTCGTTCTGAGACTAGCCTTTATATGGCGCTGCTAGCGCTAGTAAGAAAATAATGGCGTTGGATATTTAGGTGTGTGAAAGCATTACTGTATCGGATACTCACGGCCTCGCCGTCTGTATCTGCCCAGCTCTCGATCGGTTTGATGTCGGCCCTCAAGTCTGTACTTCTGTTTCCTCGACGGCCTCATCCTGCTCCTGACGACGTGTTCGCTGACGTAGCGCTCATTTTCTAGATCAAAGGGTCCATACAAGGCGTCTTGCAGGAATAAAGTTCGACGTCTTGTTGAGTTCTTTCGAACTTTTCCATTTCTGGAGCGGCCTTTCGCGGATGAAGATTTAGTACCTAAAGGAATAGCCGCAGCTTGGCTGTGTAGGCCAAGTTGAGCCTTGCAGCGAATATTATCTACTGGTGAATGAAGACAATGAGACGGCGAGTGCATGGTGTCGTCGAGTGCATATAGTTGGTTGTTGGAGCACTGAGAATAGCTACGGTTGTTAACAAGCGAATCCCCAGTCACATCGCGCACACCTTGACTCCAAGTCTTGCGCCATGCTCGAGGCTGTGGCTGCCCCCAACGGTTGGTTCTCACTGGGGCTCGAACCCTAGAGAACGAAAACACTTCAATGATTTCCATTACATACAGGGGATACTGCAACACTAAAAGTAATCTCATCAGGCCAGAAAGCATAACATTGCGTTGAGTTTATTATGAATTTTAGTGACGTTTAAACGCTTCTCTGATCACAAGGCACGCTAATATTAATGACATACTCAGAGAGAATAACTTTTAAGTTTACATTTCAATATCTAGTGCTATTTTCTCACGCTTTTTAAGCTGATATTTCTAGTCCTAACCAATAATGGTCAAGAAGCACGTGATCAAAAGAGGAGACAAACCTCTTCTTCTTCAAGAATTCACCGACCCTCGAAAATTTTACTATTCTAAGACGATAGTGATGTATACCCAAATGTCAACACTCATCTCAGTTTAGTTTCCACGTATTGTTTTCATAGGAAGAAATACACTTCAGAAATACCCACTGTGTCTACGAAGGCCTTCTCAAGGAAAGATGGATCGAGACAGAATGGATCGAGCTGACACTCGCAACGCTTTTAATATTCTCTTGTTATATTCACACAGAAACTATGTTTAGCAGCATTCACTTTATCTATGAATAGTCAGTTCCCGTAACATTTGTCACAAAATTAGCAGACATTTTTTGGGCTATGCTAACTAATTTTCTGTGAGTATGCATCCTATTCTTTTCTCATAAGTTTAGCACTCAGAAAAAAAAGCTCGTACAACACACTCTCAATCCAGCAATTTTCTATTATTGTGATACCTCATTCGTTGCATATGCACTCTACAAAATTAGTTACTCATGCATGCTACATTACGGTGTTATAATACATTCCATGTGAAATAACTAATCACACTATTTAAACATGTCAAAAGATTTTTAAAATTCCAAACATACTTTAATGTGGATAACTCCTCTGTGATGCACAACAGTTAATGCAATTCAATTACAATACAAAAAATATAATATATTAGTGTTTTTTTTGTACAAGCTGCAAGCTCTCAATTGAAAATTTGTTTTGCACAACAACCTACAACTATGTATTAAAGGTAAAACATTCGTTAGTTACTTACATTCGTTGCACTCTACCCAGAGACAGGGGCGGTAACTCTTCGTCACTGAGATCATCAGACAGATCTTCCCATTCGTCTAGTTCAGAAGTTATGTCTTGTGCTTGACCATGCATGGACTTCGGTGCATAAATCGACCCGTAAAAGTTTTCAGCATTGTCATTCGCTTCGTCGCTGCTCCCGTAGGTATCATCAAGATGTTGGCTTGAGTGATAAACGTAGGAGTGAAAACCTTCAGGTAACGGTGTACAGTCGGAGAGCGTCAATTTTGGCTTTTTGGACTTTTTACTGGTGGCGACGCTGGTGTTGGTGCTAGTTGTTAAGGACGATAATTCTATTCCCCACGCAGCGCTGTAAAGATCGTTGCTAACAGCATTTGTGCCATAAATTGCTTCATTGACTTCAATGTCAAGAGGTTCCATTGCGCTGACATCGGTACCTTCTAAAGGTAGATCGTCCTCGTTTATGCCAGAAAATGTACAAGAATTTTCCAGATGTTTATCTCGAATTTTTTTAACAGCTTCTTTCTCTGAATTTTTCAGCTTTCCTAACTTACTCAGTTCGCGAATTTTTCGGCCCATGTTCCTAAATCGGCATATTCTAGCTTCATCGCTAACTTTTGTTGGAGGCGATTTCTTTTTCTTCTCAGAGGTCTGAGGCCCAGATTCCTCTTCTTGGGCTCGCGTCGCATCAACTTGAGCTCGCGTGAAGTATCGAGCCGAATACGCAGAATGGTAGGAAGATACAGATGATCTCAGCGAGTCGCGCAGTCCCAATAAAACGGTTGGAGTTTCTTCCAGAGGAGAAGGAGGTTGAAGCTCACTCATCTCAGGCGTCGTCGCTGAAGTCGCATCAATACTATCCGGGGCCCGAGTTGAAGTATCGAGCCCACCAGCCCACATGGAGGTATCTTTGAAAAACAAAGCATACAATTTCAAAGAAATAATCTAACTAATTATTAAAACTAAACGCAGATAGGATACATCATTACAGAACAATAAAATAAGTAGGGCTGTTCACCTCTCGTGATCTGAAGCAGGAATAAATCCTAGGGCAACGCCTGGAACGAAGTAAGCGAAGTATGGGATCAACTTAATACCAAAGTGTCAGGGTTATAATTGCATCAAATAACATATGATAGTCCAACTGAAGCGAAATGGAGTCATCAGAAGAAAAGATGAGAGGCTAAAATTTAAATATATGAAGGAAGAAGAACGCCAGGAGATAGACTGAAAGAGCCTTTGGTTGAGACTGTCATGAATAGATAGCAAATGAACTACCCAAGTGTTGGTTGGTTATAATTAAATGGGACTATAAGTGAAGTTTTCCACTCTAGTCCAGTAGCAGAGAAATGATGAGAGCCCTCGCGAGTTTGCTTGTCTAGTGTAAGGAGTGTCTAGTAGGAAGCCAGTGAATGAGTCCAACGCGCCTTCAGTCAAGTCCGTTTCGTTAAGGTATAATTGTAGCTGCGTCATAATAAAAAAAATTGAAGTTCTCACAAATGTCCTAGCGAGGAGTGATAGAAAAAACGAATAAATAAAAACAAGGCGTACTCAATTACAGAGATAATCTCACAGTAGTGTATGGAATTAGTGATGAATGCTCAGAGGCAAGCAAAGTCCTGCAACCAGCATGCTTATAAAGACAGACACAGAATCAGTACGCTAGTTTAAGCGAAAAACTCATCAAATGGACTGCCCAAATGTGGGTCCGGATAGGAGATAACGTTCAATCCGCTTCAAAACTTTCTTGATTTAAAGACACAGTCATTACTAGGATGTAATCTACTAATTCATTAACCATAAACATCTACGATTTCATTTATTCCTTGTATTCATCATGTTTATTTATGTTCTGTATATAATTAAAAAATATTGGATAGAAAACAATAGATTTCATTCTTTATGGGCTTAATTTAGTAGTGCGCTGGACGGAAGTCGTGTTATTCGTCATAAAACTTTTTCGGTGTTTGATTGCGTGAAATAATTGTCCGATAATCAGAGAGAGATTGGGCCACATTCGTAATATGATACACCGAATATCGCACTTAACTTGAAGAAGTTTTGTGTAAGCTTGACAGTGCGTTGGTCAGACCCGCCGGCAACGACCATAATCGAACTTGAAAACACCAATGTTATGCCTGTTATGCCTACAAGTCTGTTTGATTCTTGAGAACTGTTTGAGGTGAACAGACTCCAAACGTACTTCTCGGCGAACCCAGTATATAAGATAACACACATCAATTATTATGATCAGCAGACAATTTGATAGCA
Source organism: Trinorchestia longiramus (assembly GCA_006783055.1). Lineage (NCBI taxonomy): Eukaryota > Metazoa > Arthropoda > Malacostraca > Amphipoda > Talitridae > Trinorchestia > Trinorchestia longiramus. The sequence continues at coordinate 59,194 of VCRD01000205.1, read as the reverse complement.
TGCTTGAATACTGTGATAATCGAGCATATGTTAAGTTACTGTGATGACAACACATCGTAGGAATAGAATAGAATAGAATATTATGACTGCCAGGTGCTCTGAGTATCATTGGACAATGAGGCATTGTGCCATTATTAAGGCGAAAAATGTGATAAACAAATACTGTGATAAACAAATAATATGATACTTAGATGTCAGACTGGCTATGAGAATCGCATAAAATGAAAATCCGTTATTATGGTAATCGCACATTTTCAAAATCAATACCATGATGTCCGCACATTATGACCATTAGATACAGTGATAATTACGTACAGACTGTATTGATTAAATTATCAACAATGGAAACAAAAACAAAGATAGAATGTTTCCTCCACTAAATGGACCTTGTACGGTAAGGTTATCCAAAGCGGATCCAGAGTCAGCCACCCTCGAAGGCTCCGCTGCAGCGCTAGAGTCTCCGACGTGCGTCAGTGAGTATGAGAACACCTCATGAGCATCCCCATCTCCCTCTTCTTCGTCCGAGCCTAGTGGAAGAACTGAATGTAAGTAAACTGTATTACATTTTATGCCGTACTTGTGTACATACAAGATAGTAACTGTTTATGGAACAAGCAGCCAACGACAAATAGAAAAATAACACAGAACCATGAAAAAAAATAGTTAATTCACTCCCGTAGAAGTTTAATGACTAGTAAAGTCATCATAGATGCAGAGTACTAACCTTCAACCATATTAGATTCTATAGTAGGACTACCCTCAGGCTCTGGAACCTCTTGTATGCTGGAGATAACTAGAGGTGCTGGCATAGATCCAGGAACTCCAGCATTAACTCCAGGTGGGTTAACAGGCTCGTACGAGTGAGATGTCTGGGAAGCATTGTAGGTGATGTCATCGTAAAGGTAACTAATGGAATCCAGTTGGTCCTCCCTTACTACCGCAAGCTGGGCCGTGACCACACCTCCATCACATTCGTCATACTGGTTTGAATCCGATCGAGCTGGAGGAGGATTTACCAAATCGTACCCTCCGCTTGACGATGGGGCTTTTATCGAATCGTACCCAACGCTAGACGGAGCACGTATGTCATCGTAACTACACGACGAAAACATGCGAATATCGTCGTAGCTCATGGAGCTCATCCCACCAATTTCGTCGTAAGCAGCGGTGGCGTGTGAGTCGTCGCTTGTTCCACCCAAGTGTTGAAGCTCAGAATAGTTGGGACCATCATCTCCCGGTAGGTCCATTCGAGGTAGGGACAAGTCTCGTCTCGTTCTATGGGGCTGGCCGAAAGATTTAATTCCAGTTATTTTACTGACTGGGTGCTGTCGTTCAAGAATTTGATTCCTGGACGAAACTTCATACACAGGAACATTGACAGGGTTTCCATCATTCCACAAAAACGATGAGTTTGGCACGATTCCACGTTCTTCCAGTTTGGCACGGTTTTTCTTTAGTTTATCTAGGTCTACAGAATAAAGATTTTCATAAATATTTTCAGAACTACCTTTACCAACAGCTTCATCCCTATCATCGTTGTCTTCATCATTCTTCTCATCTTTCAATCGCAATACAATTCGAGCACTCTTCGGAGGCGATGGTATCGGCGTTTTGGGCGGAGGAGGAATCGATGAAGTCGAACGCTGAGAATTAGAAGCTTTAAGCTTTGTCGAGGAGGCTTTGCTGCACAAAGATTCTGATTCAACTGTGCAGACGGACGTATCAGAGAGTTTCCTAGAGTGCAAAGTTCTAAGACTTGAAGTAGGTGACGCAGTCATGGAGCCTTCAGTACTACTTTCCTTCTCATTCAAGACACCACTAGCCTCTTTCGCAGCATCTTGAAGCATTGAAGATTTATCAGATGAGTTTTTAGTTTTCTTTTTCTCCTTGGTACGACCCCGACTTCTAAAACTAAACAAGCCATAGTTTTCATCCTTCTTTTCTGGAGATTCATTCGCAATTTTTTTCAAATCTGAATTATCGTTGATGAGGGATTGTTCAGTTTTCTGTACTCCAGGATCTTTAAGAATTTGTTTCGATTTTGAATCCTTAGTCATGGAAGCATCCAATGCTTCTGAAACGTCTTCTGTATTGCTTTCACTTCCAATATTAATGTTCACTGGGGTGAAGTCTTTGAATTTCTTACGTTCTTGACTTTTTTCTCGAATTTTCTTGAAAATCCAGCTTTCATAAATTTTTCCATCTTTCTCCTTCTTGGGCTTTGCACCAGTTTCTGTTTCATCCTTCTGTATATTTTGCACCGGATTTGAAACACCACCTTTCACGCACTCTTGCGACAGTTGCGCCCCCTTTGTTTTTTCTTCACCTTTATTATTTTCAATTCTTTCTTTCGACCGGCTGCGTTTGAACCAACTCTCCTTTTCCGTTACCTTAACTTCTCGGTCGTTCTCTTTTTTTAGAGAATCTTTTTCTTTGGTTTTTCGAACAGTATTTTTAACAACAGCTTTGAAGATCGAGGAATAAATCTTGCTTTCACCATCAGATGCACATTCTTCAGCCCCTGAAATTCTTTCTAAAGCATCTATTTTTTCTTTCTCTAATCTCTCCGCAGATTCATGTTCTGAAGACAATTCAGAAGCAGAGGGCTCCTTCTTGCTCTTGGAAACAACAGTTACCATCGTAGAATCGTCCTCAGTGGCACTAACAAAGGGCGTCACTGATTCCTCTGTGTTGCGGGGATCTGTTTCATCCTCTTCCTGCAATGCATTACTACTATCTAGACAGTGAACGAATTCTCCAGAACTTTTCTCAGTACTGTACTTAGATTCTTCGAAAGTTCGAAGAGCCTCTGATTTTACATCACACGAATCAATATCATTATTTCCATCTGCTGGTTGATCAATGCTTCCAAATATGCCAACTATTCGTCGCTCCTCTAGAATTGCGGGAATTGTTTGAACTACCACAGACGAGACAGCTTCATCGGCAGCAATACCTGAGTCAATAGATTCACTTTTCTGGTGACACATACTTTTCCCAGAAGACGTCCTCACTAAAGAAGCTTCACTTGAACTAGTGTCATGAGTGCCATCTGACTGCTGGCTTTCAGATTGTGGTGATTCATCATCAATGGGAACATCGCATGAAACATTGTTATGATCAGACGATGCCTCGTTTGTTAACTTTAATTCCTTCTCAGTTGTATTATCTGCTTCAGTAACAAAAACAGAACTTTCTGCTGCATTTTGAGAGGTTGACGCTAGCGAATTTTCATCCGAAATTTCGTTGGAGTTTTGATGGGCAGTAATTTTTTCCGATTTTTTACTCTCGTCATCTTCATGCTCAGCGTCAGATTCATCAGTTTCACCCTTAAATTTACCCGACGATAAAGCTGTCTCAATCTTATCGCAAACTTTTTCTTCATCGGTTTTGTTATCACCAGGTCCACGGCCAATAGAAGGTACTTTTTGTATATTGACAACAGGTCGTCGAGGTTTTTGGGAGTGAGTACCTGAAGAAGACGGATCAGCGTCTTGCTCAGGACTTTGACTAGATACAGAAGTGGTCTGAGGCTCGTTCAAATCTCGTTTGTCCCCCTGAGCAACTTCCGGAGAGTGAACTCGGGCAGTACGTTTATTTTTGTGGTTTTTAGTTCTATATTTTCGTTTAAAACTTGCCCGTGGACTACGATAAACTCTACCAAGCTTTCCGTCTTTAATGGCAACGTGACCGAGAGGAATTTGTGTCTGGACCACGCTAGAATGTCCAGCTTCCAGGTTTTGTGATATTAATGAATTGAACTTATTCGTAAGGCTAGCAACAGTCCGAGGCTGGACTGTCACGCTCAACCGATATCCTTCTTTGCCCACACTACGAGAATCCCTGCGTCTTAATTTCACACCAGAAGGCTTACTAGCATTTTCAGCATGTAGATCTTGAAAATTCTGTGCTACTTTTTTGACTACTTTAGGCCTCACTGCGTGGGTGAAGCTTCCTTTTCTAACTACCTTGGATGCTTTGAAACTATCAGTTTTCTTGACTGGTACTGCGTGTTTTTTCTCAGACTCCTTTCGATGTTTCCAAGCACATTGGCCTATTTTCTTTGCCACAGGACCTTTCTCCCCGCATCCTCTAAACGCTATTTTCCGGTAATCTAATGAAAGACTATCGAGACTCGGCTGAGCTTCGAGATGCCCGTTCTTTTTCTTGTTTACTTTCGCATATTCTGGAAATGATGGCAGTACATCTTGGGACATGTGAGACCAATGATAATCTCGATAGCCAGCGAGTGCTTCTGACCCAACGAGTCTGTCATCCAGCGTGGACTCTTCATTCTGCGGTGACGTAGATGCAGTCGAAGTACCCGAAGACGATTTAATCTTTTTGGCATCACTTTTCTTCTTCGATGTTGATTTCCTGATTGATCTTCTTGAAAACTTGCCCGCTTCTCTCCACCTTGTGTCAGGAAGTGCTGCAGAGACACGCTCAGGGTTTCCACTCACAGAAATGTTCAGACTAGCCTTCATGTTCTTATTAGAAATGAGCGTGATGGAATCGATACTTAGATGTGGTCTAAGGATACCGGTCTCATCCTCTATCTGGTGTAGAGGATCTGCTTTACTTCCTTTAACAGCATAAATTTCACCGTCGTTATAAATTAGCTTAAGTTCATCGTAAAGAGCTTGGCGGTCGCACTCCACGTCCTTGAGGTCAACAGCAAAAGATCCTGGAAAGTCAACGGATTCATATGACAAGTTACTAACTTGATTTGGATATCGAGAAAAACCATCCAACGTAGAAAACTTACTCCTAACGACAGACGCTCTTGATGGGTGCTCTAAGGTCTTCGATTTGCTCCCATGACAAACTTCGTAAGATGTAATGCCCTTGTCCTTCTGAGAAGCTGTATTTTTCTGGTACTTGGCAATTCTCGATTTTACCAGCGAGTATTTTTTCAAATCGTTTTTACCGCTAAGCTTTGGACTTGTTAAAGATTTTTTCGTTGCTCCATCGGACAAATGAGCATCTACCTCGTCTCGATTCGGGTGAGATTCTCCATATAATTTGTTGTCTATGCACATTGAAGCCTCAGAGCTGCTAGTTCCGTCAAGTTCACTTTCTTCCAGAGTTTGCCCATTTTGAGCATCAATAGACTCCCCTTTTTCTTCGTCCTTCTTTTCCTGTTCATCATCATTATCATCGCTGAGAAGCAACTTTGAGTCTCCTTTCATCTTTTTTCGTTTGTCCTTTCCGGGGGATTTTGAGCCACGATTTCCAAACACAAAAGTCGAGTAGAACGGAATTAGGCTTCTTTTAGTTTTCTGCTTCGGTTTATCATCATCAATTGACTTGCACACAACTTGTTTCTCTTTTCCTGCTTTATTTGCGGGTTCGTAAATTTTAGTGTCCAATTCAGACTCGGAGGGCGATAAAAAAATTTCCACATTGTCAGGATTTTCAAGATCCTGTTTGGGCAGAATCTCTCCGTTCACTGATGCCATTCCCGGCATAGGTGAGTGCGTTCTTGACGATGACATCAATATTCACGTTTTTGAAACTCGACCACCACTCTGTTTGGCAACCCTGAATGAAGAGCAACCCCCAACTTGAATTTATGATGCAAGTTGACGATTTCAAAAATAAAATCGAAAACGGAATTCCCAGAAGTCTGTTAAGCTACTCGGCAATAAATTCAGAAGACTAGGATCTAAAATTCTAATCGCCAGCATTAAATGCTTGTTTCATATCCGAGTACTCGGCCTATATTGTCGAGCAGTCACAGCCTTGGTGCTTACTTTTATTAATTTACTATTCTTTCATTTTATTCTTCGTAAGTATGAGAAAGAGGTTCACAATCTTGCCGAATTAACCGAGGGAATCTTTTATCAGTAAGAAATGAAAAACAGATGAAAGAAATCTTGAATTTCCGTCACGGAGGCTTGAGGAGTCTTCCAGGTCTTGAGCAGCGCCAGGGAGGATGGAGGAGAAGCATTCCCAGCACTGGGCAGAAGGCGTCGTCATGTTATGACGCCCACGATGCCGTCAGGCCTGCAACAAACATCGAATTTTAGAAGAAATTTCTGCGAATTCTCTCCAACTGAACATACTGAAGGACAAATATAAATATAACGGAAAGGACGACAGTTTATTGTTCGAATGAACTGCTGCGGGAGAAAAATAACATGCGGAAATCGACGGCGATTTCACTTTATGAATAAATGAAGAATCAAATGACTCAAATTAGGAGCTTGAAAAATTCGAAAGAAAAACGGTAAAAGTTATAGGAAATTATCCAAGAATGACACGAAGTCACAATTTTTAATGCAAAAAATTATGTGGAACAATCCTTTCTTCAATTTCTTTAAAAAATAGCGCAGATCCCAGAAAAATAAAATTAAAAAAGATCAGTTACAAGAATTGAAGTAATAAATCGGTTACTATACAACATACGGGCTGAATTAGCACACTTACTACTTGTCAGGAAACAAAGCAAGACTCTTGTGAATGTATAAGAATTTTAATTAACACGTTAAGTGCGGTTGCCTAGCCGGTGCAAATCTTTACTTTGTACATACAGTCACTAAAAAGCTTGGAAAAATTACAGAAGACACACTGGTGGGTCACTTTGCACTTAACGTGTTATTTTGTATGCAGTGTAGAGGTGACTGGGTCCACACATCAGTGTAGGATGTCCACACAAACGTTTTTCAACAGCACTTCCTGAGGCAAGACAGATACTCTCACAAGTCCCTGCTACATTTTGTTCATACATAGTCGAGGGGAAGCCTGCAATGGGTGGCACAGTACAGACATTCAGTTGTGATGAGGAGTCTGTAAGTCACGACTGAGTTGTCACACTGCTGTCACGCTGCTGTCACGCTGCTGTCACACTGCTGTCACGCTGCTGTCCCTTGCTCTGCACGACATACGTGAGGCTTCCTCCCAGTGTCTCCTCGGAGGGATGTGCAAATTACTCTGGCATAATTAAAAGTTCCTCGAAGCAAGTTCTCTAGGACTATGAAACTAATATTTTTCATTCATGTCCTTCTAAATAGCTACTTTGCATGTAACTTTCTTGACTCTAGCATTTCCTAGGGAAGGCGTGCAAATTACGCTGGAGAAATTACAGACCTCTTAGAAGCCAATTCTGTTGTACAGTATATTCAACAGAACGTTAATGTGATGGTTTATTAGTTACTGTACAAATCGCAGCTTTATTTGAAGCAGTGAGGTAATTGTTAAAATCTTAATGCTGGCTTCACTGTAAATTTATCTCATCGTATTCAGAGCGTCACTACTTACTGCCTTTAATTTACAATTAATGAGTAAAGCTCGACGATAATAATGATTCTATTAAATATCGCGCAATTTCAATTCACTGCTTGGTACAACAAGATAGACCAACAAATCAAACATTAATATTCAATTAACAAACGTATGATTCGATAAACACGTTTTTCAAAATATATTTTACAGCTTTTCCATATATTAACTAGTTTGGAAGTGAATGCATTTATCTTTGAAATAATCACTGGATTTTTGTTCGTAATAACTGAAAGTAACTAACTTGGGATATCGCGTAATGTGTAGTGCTAATAAAAGATTCTTGGAATAACTCTTTTACACTACTCGTACTATGAAAGTTTCAGCAAAATTTAGAGCGATAGTGGGTAGAAATAACTACCATCGTAACAGGACATTGGATGGTAAAAAACGCAGCTACCATCGTAACCAGATACAGGAAGGCAAATAACGCAGCTACCATCGCATCCAAGAGCGTCACACTTCTCAATAATTCCAGGGGTCAGCACAGATAGACGCTAAGCACTGTTTGAATCTTGCCTCAGCCGCGCTGTACCTCAGCTTCCAGGTCGTTGTCCTCGTACGGTTCATGGCCACTCAAATAATTTTCATCGAAAGTTATTTGTAAAGTAACCTTCGTTGCCTTCATGCGTGCGGCCATCAAAACCAATACTGCAACCTCGCTAACAAGTTGCTTAGATGTTCCTCCTTAGGGTTTTGCATACGTAACTAACTTGTGTACTGTGATATACAAAAATAAAGTCATAGTTTGCTTAACCATTATGTCTTAAAATATTGCCAACGCAAGTTAAGGTTTATGAGACACTAGGACATGAAGGACGTAGCATGTTGTGGCATGGCTCTACGATGGAATATTACCAAGATTACTGAATAAAACACAGTTTCATCGCATAATTGCAGTGATCATTATACGGCAACATAGATATCGTGCGTAGGTCGTTCATAACACTTCAAAACTTCGAACGCTAATTTATGCATAAAAGGATGAAGAGAAAAATAGGTAATTGATAAGAGCAAATTAGCAAGTGAAAAGAGCAGAAAGGCTAGGGAGGAAAACAAATTGGCAAGTGAGACGAGCAAATAGGCAAGTGAAGAGAACAAATATGCAAATACGATTGTGCCTGAGATTACGGCATCAGATTACAAAAAATGTCTGGCAAGGGAAAAACACATATGCAGAATTATAGTCTGTTACACACAACCAGTACTCGACGATTGCAAGGAAGCGGTCGTGCAAGCCGCACCTCTAGCGCCCGTGCTAAAGGGAGCACTCCTTATAAGTCAATGAATGGTCAATGAATGAGACGCCAGCCAACCCACGGGGGGTACACGAAACTGGGAGCAGGGGGAGGTTGAATATACATAGAAATGAAGAAGATAGGCAAAAGTGCAATGACCTCAATTACAATACTGATGACGAGAACAACAGTCTGACTGGAAACAGGAAATGCAAAACGGCATCTTGAAGCAGGTGAAGTAAAACTTGGCAGAATTGAAAGTAAAAAGTGTGATATGAACATCGTGTGAACATCCACTAATGAAAGTCACGACATGCAGCGTTGCAAAGTATATAGTTTATATTCCTGACACGGCTCATAGCATATACGAGTACAAAATAAAATGGAAAAACAATTTGCATCATTTTTTTCAACGCGCAAAGAAATTAAACTGAATGAGAATCTAATGAAGAAATATGGAATATTCGCTCATAGAAATGAGAAATACCCACGTATGACTAACAGCTTTTTAAGTTCACTAAGAGATAAGAACTTCAAGGTTTGCAGAGAAGTGAAAAAATTTCAAGTTAAACTTTATCATGAAATTAAAAAATAAAAGACAATTTCAGTTTCCTGGACAAGTGCAAATTAGAGTAAGACAGTGCCAGAGTTCATACTGGCTGGGGTCTTGCTGAAAACCCTTACAAATATGGCGGACTAGGAACAGGGGAGAGAGAGGCTCGTTGTGTAGCGCCGATACTCGCCAACGAATGCATCACACGCAACCAGGCCAGTCATGGACACAGAGATGATGATCATGATGACGATCATAAGAATGAGGATGAATATAATGGACTAGACAGTTTCCGTAGAAATTCCACGATTTAGATTTAACTAATATGTAATTATTATAGAGATAAATGTAAAAATTTACGACAAATCATTGGGTTTTAAATGAATACTTTTCATTAATACATACAGAACTTCCATTCCGTATCTTATCTACCGATAACATGGCCCAGATAGTACCCGTTGAAATTCCTTGATTTAAAAGCGAAAAATAAGGATAAATGAAAAAATGCATTTTCAGTTTTACCCGTGGTACTACCAGAATTTGAATATTTTTCATGAATGTATACAGAACTTCTATTCTGTATCTTTTCTACTGATAACATAGCCGTGTAAAAGAAGAAATCTAATAACGGAAAAATGAAGTATTTTATAGTGATCCGGCGCCTTTGGTGTCCACAATACAATGCTTGGAATACATGCGGACACATTCTGATTTCAGTTCAATAATTTTTCTTCAGTAATAGATAGGAAGTAATGGGACGGACACACACAGATACAGAGAGAGAGAGATGGAGATACATTGTCTATTAAACAGGGTGGCCCATAAGTAAGGTACCTTTTTAACACTATTATAGATATATAAAACTACGAATGGTAAAGATGTTTGGTTAATTCAGAATGAATGAGGAGATTTCAAAGTTTTCTACCAGCGTATCAAATCTACCGACAATCTAATACTAAGAATGACCGTCGTGTTTATATATTTATTTATATGTTTCGAGTCACGCTCTTAAGAATAGATAGGAAGAAATTAGCACTGGCGGTTTTGGTTTCAGATCACTGGTAAATTAATAAACTCATTTTCGCTGCACAAGTGCACTATAATAAGTCACTTTAAAAAAAAATAGAGAGATCCAGAGCCTTATATACTCGAGTCCGTATTGTGGATACAGAGTTCGGCAGGGTATTGCATATTACAATATACATACACAAGCTCGCAGTTGCTTTCAGTATTGCTGAATTTCTGTATCTAGGATATGACACGAATGGCTATAACTACTTCTATTGCGGCTCAAAAATACTGTATTCTAAGTGTTTATTATACATTAGATTCGCCATCATTTTTGATGGCACGGGTACACAAGTCACAACATATTGCCCAAAAAATTCATGAAATCCACCCCCCCAAAATGAATCACTACGCAATGTAACAACGAGCAAAAATAGCAGAACTTTACTTCCAATGTAATTGTTCGGTTACTGCAGTTCAGAGGAATTACAGGAATATTGATGGTATTGAAAGAAGCCCTTCGAAGAAGTACATAAAAACTGGTAATAAAATTTAGAGAAACTGGAACAATAGCAGACAGACTGTGTTGTGGCAGGCCACGGACCATACGAACTGGTGCTTCAATTCAGCTTGTTGCAACGAGTGTTGCTGATCGGTCCAAATGTCAACTAGGAGACGTTCAATTCAATTGAGAATGTCACGTACCTCACTACAACGTATTTTGGTAAAAGATCTAAAGTATCATCCGTATAAAATTTAATCAACTCAATAACTCTATCCTACGGACTACCGAAAGAGATTAGATTTAGCGAATAGATTTCTGCAGCTTGCTGAAAATGAAAACTTTGTAAAGAATGTAATAATGACTTATGAGGCACATTTTCACCCCAATGGTTTCGTTAATAAGCAAAATTGCAGATTCTAGGCTTCAGAAAATCCAAAAGAAATTTATAAACATCCACTTCACTCAGCTAAGGTAACAGTATGGTGTGGCATCACGTCTTCGAGGATCATTGGACCATAGTTTTTTTGAAGATGCTAATGGTGATACAATTTGTGTTAATGGAAACCTGTATAGACAGATGATTCAAGAATATTTGATACCTGAAATTGGAGATAATAACACACAGATTATCTTTTTCCAACAAGATGGAGCTACAGCGCACACAGCGAAAAAAAAACAATGCAAATGTTAAGAGTAATTTTCCGGACAGAAAAATTTCTCGTTTTGGTGATATACCGTGGCCGCCTCGATCTCCAGATCTAAGTACTCCTGATTTCTTTCTCTGGGGATACTCAAAGGAAAATGTTTCCAATGAAATGCTTGATACTTTACAGCAATTGAAACTAAACAACATTCAAGAGATCAACAACATTTCACCAGAGTCATTAAGGAAAGTAATGAACAGCACCGTAGAAAGAGCACGCGATTATTTGACTAATAAAGGAGGTCATTTAACACATTCATTGCGGTTGCCTAGCCGGTGCAAATCTTGACTTTGTACATACAGTCACTAGAAAGCTTTGAAAAAATTACAGAACCTAACCTGCGTCACCCACGGGTGGGTCATACCGCAATGAATGTGTTAAAAGATATTGTATTTATAGTTGAACGTATTTTATTGCTTCATTTATAAATTTATATTAAACTTTGTAATTTCTTCTTTCATTCTGAATTAACCAAATCTCTTTACCATTTTTAGTTTTATAGCTATAATAATTTTAAAAAGGTACCTTACTTATGGGACACCCTGTATTTGTAGATGATAATGATGTATACAAATTACATAGAACAATTATTCCAACTAGAAACATACTGACACTCTACAGTAGTTCAGTTCACAGAACGTATTTAGATTTATAATACTCAATTCTTGAGAGTGACACGACCGCACCATCACAAAACATTTCAAAGTCAAACACGTCAACGCTTTAGTTGTTAATTACCAATATTTAGAGCACTAATCACTGACACTTCAAAGCAACATGTAAAAAATCACACATTAGGAAGTTCGACATTTACGTTTTCAAGGTTTACAATAAGTTTCTTACATGAATAATAATAAAGGATCAGCTCGTGCAGTATCCATGATACTTGTACGCAATATAAGCAATAATATAAGCACAATACAAGCAGTAGAACTTGAAAAGTTTCATTCACGTCTTTTCAAGTTCTACTGCTTATATTGTGCTTATATTATATTATATTCATTTGAATTGAGATGATAAAATTAACACTACGACTGACGTTCATCGTTTACCCGATGCCTCAACTACCATCAGCGCGGAAACATAAATTAGAAGAGTTTATCCCACTATATAATAATACACAGTTTGTTGCTTGCTTACTTAGTCCGTCTCTCTGTCAAAATCGTAAGGATTTAGATAATAGGAAATTCGTCTACTGAATAACAAGATGAGATATCATAAAATTTCATCCCTTAATTACGATGGCAAATATAGTTTCTGGAATATACACTCTAATGTCGAAATACTGCACCAAAGTTTTCGATCCTGTTATACATGAGCTATTTCGCATATTTTCCCAGCTGAATTCTTCGTAGCCAAATACTGCGAGTAGAGGCCCCTGGTTGGGTCACTGTAGGTAGTCACGATACGGAAGCCAGTGCTGAGTCATCACCATTTTTCGTTCCCTTGCAAGATGGGGGAAACATTCGTTTAAAAAGTAGCATGGATACAGCATTCTTCTACTTAATGAGTGCATGTTTCTGCTTCAAACTATGCTATTAGACCAGCACCTTTACATCGACTGCCTCATCCAACGGACACACCGTGTCTCTAAAAAACCGCTTCGCTTTGAAAAGTAGCTCGGTACTATTTGATTTGATAATATCTTGCTTTTGAGAGTGGTACATGAATTGCTGTATCTTTGAATTTTCGATCCTGTCGTGCATAAGCCATTTCGGATTTTTTTTGCCAGGAAGTGCCAGGAGGTCCGCTTGCCCTTCCGCCATAGCAATTTGCTGGAAGAGGGCTTTCCTCATCAAGAAGTCATCAACTAACTGTGGCAGCCAAAAATAATTAACAAAATATAATTTTTCTCAACGGTGAGATGCTACTGAACGGCCTTAAGGTCGTAGAACGGGGATATGCCGTATCATCTACAAGTACGTTTTTGAATACAAATTGAATCTGAAAAATTCATTAGAACAATGGAAGAAACACCAGAAGGAATGAAACGCAGACTAGCACGCGAGAGGAAAAAAAGGCAAAAATCACGGCAAAGTACCAGTGATACGGCCAATGTTCGAGCCATGGATGCTAAGCTCAAGAGGAGAGCTATCTCTAAAAAAACTTAGCAAGAACGCGAAGCAAGGATGGACCGTGATTGTGAAAGAAAGCGTCTAAAGTTGCAAACTTCTTCGAAAGAAAGTAGTGAAAGATGAATGGTTTAAGAAAAGCTGAAGCATGCGCTACGATGTCACAGGAAGAAATAGAAGAAAGAAGAAGATTAGAAAGGGAAAGATTTGCTGAAAGAACAGCCATCATGTTGAAAGAAGATTTGAACGAAAGAAAAAGAATTGAAAGAGAAAGGTTTGTGGAAAGGACGACTAACATGTCTCGAGAAGACTGGGACGAAAGGAGAAGAATTGAAATTGTTGGAATTGTTGTTCATTGGCGAGCACCACTGACGTATTATCACGGAATCGGTGCCGTCTTTTTTGACGGCTGGGTACACTAGTCTATTTATATAATGAACACTGTATACCTCTATCTGTGGGTTCGTCCCATTATTTCCTATTTATTTCTGAACTAGACTGTAACCGTACAAGTTCCAAGGTTTAGATTTTCCTGGTTTCAAATTATTATTAGGACTAGTGTACCGAGCAGTCAAAAATATTGGCAGGGATTCCGTGATAATACTTCAGTGGTGCTCGCCAATGAACAACAATTCCAACAATTTCAATTTTTCTCCTTTCGTCCCAGTCTTCTCGCGACATGTTGGCTGTCCTTTCCACAAACCTTTCTCTTTCAATTCATCTCCTTTCGTGCAAGTCTCCTTGCGACAGGGTGGCTGTCCTTTCTACAAATCTTTCCCTTTCTAATCTTCTCCTTTCTTCTATTTCTTCCTGTGACATCGCAGCACATGCTTCAGCTTTTCTTGCACTATCCATCTTTCTTCTCTCTTCACTGCTTTCTTTTAACTTAGTTTGTGTCTTTAGACGCTTTTTTTCATAATCACGGTCTACTCTTGCTTCGCATTCATGGTAAGTTTTTTGAGAGATAGCTCTCCTCTTGAGCTTAGCATCTATGGCTCGAACATTGGCCGTATCATTAAGATTTTGATGAGATCTTTGCCTTCTTTTCCTCTCACGTACTAGTCTGCGTTTCCTTTCTTTTGGTGTTTCTTCTATTGTTGTAATGAATTTTTCAGATTCAATTTATCACCAAAAATATACTTGTAGATGATACGGCATATCCTTGTTCTTCGATATTAAGGCCGTTCAGGAGCATCTTGCCGTTGAGAAAAGTTACATTCTATTTATTATCTTGGGCTGTCACAGATAGTTGTCTTCTTGATGAGGAAAGCCTTCTTCCAGCAAATTGCTAAGGCAGAAGGGTAAACGGAGCTCCAGGCACTTCCTGGCAAAAAAATATCCGGAATAGCTTATGCACGACCAGATCGAAAACTCAAAGATACAGCAATTCATGTACCACGCTTATAAAAGGGATATTATCAAATAAAATAGTACCAAGCTACTTTTCAAACCGAAACGTTTTTCTAGAGACACGGTGTGTCCGTTGGATGAGGCAGTCGATATAAAGGTGCTGGTCCAATAACACAGTTCGAAGTAGAAACATGCAGTCATTAAATGGAAGAAGACTGTGTCTATGGTACCTTTTAAACGAATATTTTCCCATCTTACAGTGGAACCAAAAATTGTAATGACCCAGCACTGGGTTCCGTGTCGTGAATACCTGCAGTGACCCAACCAGGGGCTCTACTTCGAATATTTGGCCTCTACTCCGTGCAAAGTTTCAACTGCTACGAAGATATTTAGCTGAAAAATATGCGAAATAGCTTATGCACGACAGGATTGAAAACTCAAATGCAGTATTTCGATATTCCAGTATATATTCCAGAAACTATATTTGCCATCGTAATTTAGGGATGAAATTTCATGATATCTCATCTTGTTATTCAGTAAACGAATTTTCTCCCATCTAAATCCTAAAGAGCGTGACAGAGAGACGGATCAAGCAAGCAAGCAGGCAACAAACTGTATTATTATAAAGTGGGATGAATGCATTAAAAATTTGCGACGAATTATTGTGCTTTAAATGAATATTTTTTATTAATATATACAGTATTTCCATTGTATCTTATCTACCGACAACATGGCCCAGATAGTACC
The DNA here is from genome assembly GCA_006783055.1 of Trinorchestia longiramus. Classification (NCBI taxonomy): domain Eukaryota; kingdom Metazoa; phylum Arthropoda; class Malacostraca; order Amphipoda; family Talitridae; genus Trinorchestia; species Trinorchestia longiramus. The sequence goes on along the minus strand of VCRD01000205.1, from coordinate 43,733 downwards.
CGTTGAAATTCCTTGATTTAAAAGTGAAAAAAATCAGGATCTATAAAATACTAGTGAACCCGTGCCATCAAAAATGATGGCAAATACTGTTGGAAAGATATTAAGTAAAATTACATATCAGAATGCAATGCAATATAATTAGTTTTATATATATATATATATATATATATTTACAAAGGACAAACGTTTTAATTGAGTATTTCTTTAATGACGACATTCCTAGTGAAAACTAAGACACTTAGTTTTCTACAGCTGCAATTGACTGCAATTCGTGTCATATTCGGGTACAATGTACCCGAATCATGGGCAATACCCCGCCGAACTCGGTATCCACGATACGGACTCTAGTATTTAAGGCTTTGGATCTCTCTAATTTTTTTGAAAGTGACACGAAACATATAAATAAATAAATAAATATATATATATAAATAAATAAATATATAAACACGCGAGGGTCATTCTTAGTATTAGAGAATTAGATAATAAACACCTAGAATACAGTATTTTTGAGCCGCAATAGAAGTAGTTATAGCCATTCGTGTCATATCCTAGATACAGAAATTCAGCATTACTGAAAGCAACTGCGAGCTTGTGTATGTACGTATATTGTAATATGCAATACCCTGCCGAACTCTGTATCCACAATACGGACTCGAGTATATAAGGCTCTGGATCTCTCTAATTTTTTCGAAAGTGACACGAAACATATAAATAAATAAATATTTAAATATATAAATAAATAAATATATAAACACACGACGGTCATTAGTATTGGATTAGATACAGAACTTCCATTCTGTATCTTAACGAATTATTGTGCTTTAAATGAACATTTTTCATTAATATATACAGTATTTCCATTGTATCTTATCTACCGATAACATGGGCCAGATAGTACCCGTTGAAATTTAAAAGTAATAAAATTAAGGATCCCCTATCCCACTGTATAATAATACCCAACTCGTTGCTTGCTTGCTTGCTTGCTTCGTCTCTCTGTCACGCTCTTAAGGATTTAGATAGGAGGAAATTCGTCTACGAATAACAAGATGAGATACCATGAAATTTCATCCCTAAATTACGATGGCAACTATAGTTTCTGGAATATATATTCGAAAGTCAAAATACTGTATTAGAGCTTCTGATCCTGTTGTACAAAAGCTATTTCGCATATTTTTTCAGCGGAATTGCTTCGTAGCTGTAGAAACTTTGTGTGGAGTAGAGGAAAAAAATTCAGAGTACAGGCACCTTGTTTAATGATACACAGTTTGTTACTTGCTTGCTTGCTTGCTTGGTCCGTCTCTCTGTCACGCTCTTAAGGATTTAGATAAGAGGAAATTCGGTAGGGTATATGTACATGTATTGTAAGCATTGTATTGTGGATACCAAAGACACAGTCTTCAGTGTGGAAACTCCGTCAGTATGGAAACTCCTTCACAAAGCCCGCGTCCACTGGCAAATGAAATGAAATAATTCAGTAAAAAAACGAATTTTCACGTGTGGGTCTACTAGTACAGGGTGGCGCATAAGTAACGCACCCTTTTAAAAAATTAATAATAAATAAAGTATTACCGCAATATACACTGGGTATCTGTAGACAGGATACGACATGTGAATAAACTTTAAGAGTTCCTCTATCGTTTGCAATTATCCCCATCGTTATACCTTTCATAGTTTATTTATTATTAATTTTTTAAAAGGGTGCGTTACTTATGCGCCACCCTGTATAATAATACAGTTTGTTGCTTGCTTGGTCAGTCTTTATGTCACGCTCTTAAGGATTGAGATAAGAGAAAATTCGGTAGGGTATGCATGTATTGTAAGCATTGTATTGTGGATACCAAAGGCACATCCTTCAATGTGGAAATTCCTTCGCAAAGCCCGCGTCCATTGACAAATCAAACGGAAAAATTGAGTAAAAACACGATTTTTTTCACGTGTGGGTCTACTAGTCTATGAAATAAAATAAATTTTTAGTTTTACCCGGGGTACTATCAGAATCTGAATATTTTCATGAATATATACAAAACTTCCACTCTGTATCGTATCTACCGATAACATGGCTATGTAAGAGAAGAAGACTAACAACAGAAAAAATGAAGTATTTTAGAGTGATGTAGCGCTTTGGTATCCACAATACAATGCTTATAATACAACCCTTATAATACATCTTATTTCAGTTCAAAAATTTTTCTGCAGTAATAGATTTGAAGTAATGGGACGGACACACACAGAGAGATAGAGAGCTGGAGATACATTTTATTATACATGTAGATAAAAATTACTTCACTGAAATCAGAACGGAAATACATGTATTATAAGCATTGTATTGCCGATACAAAGGCGCAGGATCTCTATAAAATACGCAATTTTTGCTGCCACACAGATTAGCCTACTTCTCCTACACGGCCATGTTCATTGACAGATAAGATACAGAATGGAAGTTCTGTATATATTCATGAAAAATATCCAGATTCTGATTCTGACCACGGGTAAAACTGAAAAATTCATTTTTATTTCATAAATGCTTTGATCACTTTTAAACCGTGAAATTTCCACGGGTACTTTCTAGGCCATGTTATCAGTAGATAAGATACAGAATAGAAGTTATGTATATAATCATGAAAAATATTCATTAAAAACAATAATTCGACGTGAATCTTTAATTCATTCTTTATAATAATTTCAAATTAGCCAAATCTAAACCATGGAATTTCCACAGGAACCATCTATCATAGTAAAATGTATAATTGATTGATGATTCTCTACAACGGGAGTTGTCTAATACGTTAGGAGAATTTAGGATTAACAAATAGGAAAGCGTAACTCCGTAGGTAAGGGAGACCAGAGATGAGGTTACTAATATCAGTCTCCAAGGAATAATAGCACCTCCAGTTGATTCCTATGCACAATTTTACTCTCGAAGCCACAACGAAGCACTTTCAGTGATGGCATCACAATGATGGAACATAGCAATAGTATGAGAGGTTCTCACTGGATAAGCAAGCCCTCCTCAGTAGAGAGGAGGGCCTTCCTGAAAGAAAGGAAATAAAATAAGCGACCGCTCTTCGCTGTTGAGCACAATAGTGCTGTCTATCAAAGTGCGCGGTTGCCGGTCATGGACTTACTGTAAGCTAAAGAAAAGAAGGCGGAGTGAGAAGTGTAGTGACATGCCCGCAGCTGCACTCTCAACACTAATTGTCAGAATACTGCATCAACATCAAACACAAGAGACGCAGTAGCATCAACCGCTGTAATAGAAGCATCAACGTCAAACAGATCAGACGTAGTACCAATAACCACTGCTATAGAAGAATCAACATCAAACACAACAGACGTAGTACCAATAACCACTGCTGTAGAAGAATCAACATCAAACACAACAGACGTAGTACCAATAACCACTGCTGTAGAAGAATCAACATCAAACACAACAGACGTAGTACCAATAACCACTGCTGTAGAAGAATCAACATCAAACACAACAGATGTAGTACCAATAACCGCTGCAACACAAGAACCAGTAAAAACACTAACAACAGCAGCAGAGGTCACACAAGGCTGCCGGCACCAGCAGGGTTGGGCGCAACACTCGCGTGACATCCCCCAAGAGCCGCCCTTCGTTTATGCTCCATCCATTCAAAGGCCGACCCCTGCACTCCAGCCCTGGTCACGAAGATGATGTGCACGACGGCCAGACGGCGCCAGGGACTGCAGCAACCGCGTACACATTTTATTCAATGCTCAATTTATCAGCAAAGCTGAACTCTCGTCCACCAAAACTTGGCTGCGTAGGGAAAACACATTCAGCTGCTATGATGTTGTTCTTCATATATCAATTGAACATGTCTTCAAGTGAAAAGACTTCAAACGATGCCATAACTTGAAAAATAGTGGTTACATTTTTTCTCTTTTATTCTGATCGCCAGCGCCTAGTTTTTAAGTAGTCACACTTTTAGCAATTATCGCAGTCCCAGCGACTACTAACATCACACACAGAAAACTTAATATGTTTATACATTCACTATTATATATTTTAAAAAGTATGGTATCGAGACTATAAAATGTTAACAGTGATTAATTCGTAAGTTAGAACGTTCATGACAAGTATTAGGTTGTTACAAAAATAATGGCCGCTCGAAGGTCTGGGGTTTGAAAAGTAATTTTAACACAACTTTTTTAGTTAATTTTCGATGAACCTTGGCATGCATAACAATTAATGTGTGGTCATTAATATTTTGTAACTTCTTTTCAGACAGAACATAATTTTGAAGGATAGAATCCCTCCATGATGAACATGACAAAACATGACCTTTGCCTACTTATGTTGCACGAGTTCAAACTTGGGCACAACGCCCCCGAAGCTTCTG
>VCRD01000205.1:16046-38850 GCA_006783055.1 Trinorchestia longiramus | reverse complement strand
TTCACTACAGTTTTTTGGGAGTCAATGAGACCATTAATGCAGAGAGATACTGCAATGATCTCGATGTTATGCATGCTCGATTGAGCGAAAAGAGACCGACATTAGTGAATCGACTTGGTCCAATTCTGCTTCACGATAACGCGCGACCACATGTTGCAAGAATGACCGTCCAGAAACTCACAGAACTGGGATACGAGACTTTACCACATCCTCCATAGTCTCCAGATCTTTCATCTACTGATTATCATTTATTCAAGCACTTAAGCACATTTTTGGATGGTAAAACTTTTAGGTCTAAACAAGAGGTGCAAACGACCTTCAAAGATTTTGTTGCATCACAGCCATTAACTTTTTATCAACAAGGGATAAATAATCTCGTAGTCCGATGGCAGAGATGCATAGCTGCTCAGGGTTCATATTTTGACTAAGTTTAACATCTCTATTGTTCATTTATCAAGGATTAAATGCATGCTTCTGAAATCGGCTATTATTTTTGTAACAACCTAATACATCTGGACAGTAAGCATGAAGAGTAGGACCTTTTTTAACAACAAATATCAGTCCGCAACTCGTGCTTATAAGCTATAGATTAGAAACACGAGTAATTTTCAGTCCTGAGCAACTCCACTGTCAGAGAAACAGTGTTCACTCCACAAAATAAGTTTCAAAAGATGTTCAGACAACTTCAACAAAAACTTAGAGGAACTTACTGAAAAAATTTTAGAGTTAGATTAACAACGCAATTGCAAAGAAATATCTCTCCCTGTTCCTCACAAAACTCATCCTCGTTCAAAACAACTATCTAAGCCTTGAAAAAATGCAAAAGATGTTTGGGACACGACTCACTGTGATACAAAAAGGGCAGTAAGAGAAATAATCATGATCACGAGACATTTGAGTAGGTATTCAAAGAATTCACTTTAAAATACACTAATTCATTTGTAAGGTGATAAAACCACAGATGCAGCTGAAAACAAACTTTTTTTTCAAAAAACAATCAATCGAAACACCGAGCGTGATTCCTTTTAAAGAACAACAGCCTTAAACCAGTGCGTGACAAATCGTAGAAAGGAAGTGCTATTTTAGACGGCGAAATCAATGCCTGCACAACTTAAGACACATACCTAACGAAGACGATATGTATGTATGCGTATCCTCGTAACTGGGAGCGCCCTATGTCGTCTGAGCTGCAGTTTTCACACACACACACGCGCTAATTGAGTGGCTTTCTAGGGTGAACACGCGATGCTACGTGATGATTCGATGAGTCAGGTAGGGAAAGCGACATAAAGACGACAGCTTGCAGAGTTAGCACGTGGCAGAAACAAACGCCAGCAAGGTGTGATCACGATGCAAGTTTTGGTGTAACCTCAGATGGCTCAATCTACAGACGTGTGAAAATTGTTAGATTCAATGCAGAAATTTTATGAATGCTTACTTTCTGCCTTTAGTTTTTATTATTAGAGTTTCCAAACTTTTGAATTTTTCCTTAAGCTCAAGTACCTCATATGCATTTAGTACTAGTGGAAAATGTCATAATATACATTTCTGTTATGTTGATCACATTATCTCCTCAGCTCCAATTGAACAGCTGATTTGGTTAGGTTTATCTCAGTGCTTTGACTGCTTTTGCCACAATTTTTTACCGCTCAAAATTTCTTTTGCGTATTTTATCCATGTTAACTTATTTTTTGCAGTTTCTGTACGTGATTACATATAATGAGTTTTATACGTTTAATTATGGTGAAACTATATTTAGCACAAAATTAAGGACTCCCGATTGCGTTTTTGAGATAAATGAGTGATAAGGAAATCATCTAATTTATCTCCAACGAAAAGGGCCTTAATTCACTGTTCGTTGGACGAAACAAAAAGTTTCTTAAAGCCAAATAGCGACAAAACTTGGTGTTACACAAAAATCTGTGATCAGAATGAAGATTTTTGGCTGAAGCTGGGTCATCCTTCTTGCCAAAACGGGAAGGCATGTAGGGGAGAAAGCAAAACTAATTCCCATATTAGACAGGAAACTCATTCAGATGGCTAAAAAATCGCAGGACTACAAGAAAAGAGTTGGTAAACAATCTGACACACTATGGAGTCAAGTTACAGCGTTTGCATTAAGAAGGGGACTGTGCACTGCTGGGCTCCATGCTCGTACACTCAGAAACAACGCAAAAATCACACCTGCAATGACTGCTAAAAGATTGCTATGGGCAAACCAAGCACAAAAAAAAAATTTGGAGACGACTGAAATGAGATAAGTAATCAAAATGTTACTTATAAGTGAATTACAATTTTTGGAGAACTCATTTTTTAATTCGTTTGTTACAATCCCACGGCACAATTTTTACTCGCTTATTCATCTCGTTACATCCCTCCCTTCACTTGGCCAAATGGTGAAGCTAATAAGATTTGTTCATTTCTTTATTTCAGGTCGTTTTTTCGGTTGAATGCATATTCTCCATACGTGAGGAGAGCGGTTAGTGTGTCAGGAGAACCTAAGATAAGAGTTTCAGCAGCAATGTTTCGTCTAGACTACGAAACATCCAACATCCAACATCAGTTATGGTTTGAATCTGCATGTCATGAAAGCGTACAGGTAGGCTGTGCAATATTGAAGATACTAGGAGACCAGATCAGCATAATAAAGCGATTGAAACCTGGCGATTACCTCATGTTAATGACTGTTTTCCTGTCGGAAACTTTATTTTGGTGCAAGCTGGAGTTGCTGGCCACAAAGCAAGATCAGTCATGAACTATCTCGGTCTCGCTGGTTCTGGCATTGAATTCCTCCTTTGGTCAAAGAAGAGTCTAGATACAAACCCTATTTAGAATTTATAGGTCATCGTGAAAAGAAAATTCAAGAAGAAAACTATTACAACCAAAATCGAACTCATCGCCCAACTCAAACATACGTGGCACGGGAAGCTATCACAAAGCCAGGGTGAAACTATCACAAACACCTGTAATTAATTACTGAAAACCATGCTAGAACGTGTCAAATCGATTTTTTTAATAAAGGGTACAATACAAAGTGTTAAATTTATCAAAATAGTTCAAGTCATCAAAAGAAATTATTCATAATCAGTAAAAAGTTGTTTGTTGCCGAAATTTCTGCGTCGTGTGTTATCATTATCCTCCCTCTGTAGTGTCAATTTTAATGTTGAATGAGTTGATAAGAGCATTCAATGGGCAGTCGACATAAGAAAAATGTGACAGACTACTATATGAGTTCTGATCAGCATTTTACACGAGGTCCACAAAGCACGCCAGCCAAAGTAATTGGCAAGGTATTTCACTTTCTTTTCTTTCACGTTCCAGCATATATTAACATACCGTGGTCAGCAAAATAATAAAACACGTTGATTAAATCGCCAGGTTCCACATTTATAGACCACGTACAATTACGAAAATTGAACTATATATAAATAACAGTATAATAAGGTTAATAATATATCTAAAACCCACAAACATTTAATAGAAAAATATATAAAGAACATGTATAATAAATATGTGAACAAAAGTTTACAATACCCGACCTTTTTCTCGATATTATGCATGAAAATTATTGCAGGATTATTTCTGAATGTTTTAATACCGAACCGAACTTTTGTCCGCATTCATCCCCAATAACGTGTCATTGGTACAGCAGCTCTCGTTCTGAAACGTTGTAAGCATGGGTAAAAATAAGGACATCAGCCAAGATCTTCGCAAACATATTGTGGAGCTCTATAATGAAGGCTTGGGATATCGGAAGATAAGTGCACGACAGTGTGTTCCTATAGTCCCGGTTGGAACCATAATACATAAGTGGAAATACCGGAATACGACTCTCAGCAAGCCTCGAACTGGCCGTCCTCGGAAGATTAGCGACTGTGCTGCTCGAAAATTGGTCCGAACAGCAGTGCAGAGACCTCAAACTACTCGTGAAGAATTGAAGGATGATTTCAAGGCATCTGGGATCGAAGCCAGCAAACACACGATCAGCAGGGCATTACGCCATGAAGGTCTTCGCTCCCGGACCCTCATAGGACACCTCTTCTCCAGAAACGTCTGGTCAAGGCCAGGCTGAAGTATGCCGACGACCATTTGAATAAACCAGCAGCATTTTGGAACTCAGTACTGTGGTCAGATGAAACCAAAATCGAACTATTTTGGAGAAACAGCACAAACCATGTTTGGAGGCAACAAAACGAGGACTATAAACCAAAGTGCATCATACCCACTGTTAAATTTGGAGGTGGCTCAATCATGGTGTGCGGATGTTTCAGCTCATCAGGGGTAGGTAAACTTCACATCATTGAAGGAACCATGAATGACAGGAAATATCGTGAAATATTAGAAGCACAAATCCTACCTTCAGCTCGTTTGTTTAAATTGAAACGTGGATGGAAATTTAAAGAAGACAACGATCCAAAGCATACTGCAAACGAAACCAAGAAATGGTTGAGGATGAAGAAGATAAACATTTTAGAATGGCTAAGTCAATCCACGGACATGAATCCGATCGAAAACTTGTGGAGGGAATTGAAATTGAGGATTCAGAAGAAAGGTCCCAATAACATCACTGAACTCAAAGAAATTTGCATTGAAAAATCGAATACGATTGCGCCCGAAACTTGTAAAAGGCTGGTAGTGAACTACTATAAACGTCTCGAAGCCATAATTAATAATAAGGGCTATGCAACGAGGTATTAATGCATGTATATCTTGAAATGTGTTGTAAACTTTTGTTCACGTATTTATTATACATGTTCCTATATATTTTTTTCTATTAAATATTTGTGGGTTTTAGATTTAATATTAACCTTTTTATAATATTGTTTATATATAGTCCAATTTTTGTAATTGTACGTGGTCTATAAATGTGCAACCTGGCGATTTAATCAACCTGTTGTATTATTTTGCTCCCCACGGTACCTCTAATGGTCCATACATCAAAATCATAATAGCGACAAATTTCAAATTTTAGATTAACGTGCGTTCAAATTTTACAATTTTAATACCCCCGCAGGAATGTACTCAGTCTTTTGCGAATTTTTAGTGGATAAGCTGGAGCTCTAAATGTCAATAATAACACTTAGACTGCCTCGTCACACTCGTATTTGTGAGTTCTGTTGCCTCATCTGTCAAGTGTGACATAACCTACCAGGAAAAAATAAAACTGAAACTAAGAACATTTATAATTTTTGAAACATTCAATTTTGTTTCTAAATTTTTCATGTTCTTTTTCATTTTTCAACCATCAGAGTTATTGAAAAAATTGTTGTCGTGAGAATGTTAACAAGAAATCAATCTGGCTGTCACTGCGTTACATATTTCAAGTCCTGTAACTTACACAACTTAAAATTTATGCCCTAGCAGTAGATAAAAGTACTTCCTGGCTATACGAACTGTAACTTATTTAACTTCTATGACAGAAAACCTATGCCCTAGCAGTAAATAAAAGTACTTGATGGAACTTGAGCTAAGATTCTACAGCAACCTAGTCATGAGATATCTGCAATAAATTCTATTCATTGCAATTATTTAGAAACAATTGTTAAAAGGTAACTCCCTTCAACACGAAGACAGTCAAACAGACAGTGAATCGATCAGCACTAATTTAACAATTTTCAATACAAAATTAAACTTGGACAATTTCAAAGGTTCAACTTCAAATTTTATGTAGGCTAAAATATCACGTGAATAGGAATGGAAGCTCCATATCAGCATATTGAAGCGGCAACAACTATGTGGCAAATGAACAAAACAGAAGTTGACAACCTTGGGAGCACATAACTTGAATTTACCAGGTGACACTTCACAAAGTGAGTGGCAGATACTCATCACACTGCTGGATGATGCTAGTTAAACTACAACACCAGCGCACTCCAAGACGATCCGCTGGTCGGATGTTTGCGTTATGGAGAGAGAATGACGGGGTTTTGCGCCACGAGTCATAAAAGGGAAAACCCTAGTCCCACAACTTGGCGTTAATCACAACGTAAACAATTCTGAAGCTTGAATTTCCGATGGAACTTGTATTTCCAACTGGCACCAAGTCAAGAAATCTTCGAACGAAAGCGGTATTAGATTTTGAAGGCTTACAAAAGAATTCTATGTCAATTGCTCATAATGTAGGATCGACAAGACATTGGATGTACATGGAGATAAATTATGAGTTTTAAATGGAACATGAAACAAAAACAAAGGTCCTTTCCTGGATCATAATGGTTTAAGTTCAGATTTAACAATATTCATATGAATACAGAGCCTGGAAAAATTTGTTTTTAGCGTACAAGTACAAATTTTCAACTAAAAATATTTTTGACAGAATTACTTGACGGTAAATTTGTAATTTTGGATTTGACATTTCTTGGAAAGAAACACGTGTGGTATTGACATATTTTGAGTTCACGAAGGTACGAAAATAAATTGATTACTTTTAAACATATGGTTATGCTCTGTTTATGTGTCAACATTGCCAGAAAACTTTTGAACGTGACGAACAGTTGAGGAACGAAGATGACAGATGAAATAGGAAAAGCACTCGTGCAAGAAGTTGGTGGTTTACGGTATGCCGGTCTTCTCACGAGAGAATAAGAAAAGGAAAGATAAAGCCTGCCTCACTATTAGCATAAAAACCAAGTGATGTCGTTTTTTATTAACGATTTTTTTCTCCTCTTAAGAGCCCTTCGATTATCAGTTTAAATGGTATCTGAGTTCTGACGTATCTTTAATACTTTTAGAAAGGATGATTACTAAATCTGAATTGATTTAATCTATTTAACTCTCAGGAAGTTGATGCAAATGAGAATTTAAGACATTGTATGCTCTATGAATGCAGGAAAGGCTGATCAGCCACACAAGCTGCAAGATACATTTGATCTCTCTATGGGAACAATATTTTGAATGCTCAACAAAGTCAACATTCAGGAAGACTTTCGTCAATTTACAAAGCATCCCTTAAAGATAATTCAAATGAAAATCCCCAAACGAAAAAAGACATTACTTTCTTTCCAAACTAATACAAACCAAACTTATAGTCTTATTCTGCTTTAAAATTGCTGATTCTGTAGTGAATGGATAAAGTTACCAATAAGGAGCGTCAATTCCAAGGTACATTGACGAAGACAGGTACTATCGGAAGGCTCTCCCCTTCTCCTCCAGTGTGATGCTTAGGAATCCTACTTTTCTCCAAGAGGACAGCAAGTCATCAATAGGCTCTGAAAGACCAGCACTCACAGTGCAAACAGGAAATAAGGTACTTGAAATAATAAACACTAGTACAGTGACATGAGTAGAGATCGTCAGGAAATGCGGTAGACAAAATGACACATGCATGGGTTGCAAACCACAAAATTAATCAAGTATGAATCCGCCAAATAAAAATCCCATCCCAGGCTAACATAACTAAGATTGTGGAGTTGGAAACTCAATCCGTCGACTCAGACTCGAACTTCTGAATTTTTCGAAGGTCCAACTTAGACTGAGTCTTCAGCAAAAACTTTCGTCCAACTCAGACTGTACGGCCCTGAACCTAACCCTAACACCATGAATACTGGATAGAGGCTTGCAAGGCAGAGGTGGTAACCGCAGTCACAGCTGCACTCAGCTAACGGAGTCGTCAGTGGACGTCATTCTTGAGTGACAAGCTTGACGAGGTATCGTCACTCTCTGGTGGACTATCTAGTATTAACTCGTACGACGTATGTGACTAAAAATATCCATGATTCTATAAAATGGTGTTGACAACAATTGTGTTTAAATTGAGTATGTTCGATATCGAACGGGCAAATTTTTAGCATGAAATATTTTTTCGTTTTTGTTATACGGAGGCATCGAAACACCTTTTGTGCGAAATCATCGGTTTAACCTAGGAAGATAACCTCCAACAGAAAAATTAAGAGGAAGACCCAGGAACATACGAGTCGGCTATTGAAAAGATAATTCGGCTACCTGCCTGAGAAGCATATGGGAATAACTATAACTACGACCTCCTTTCTTATTGAAAAACATCCCACAAAAGATTGTCGTAGCTGGTGCTGTTAAATACGTTGCTGGTGGTTCTTATCATCAGTAAGCAATGCGCAAGCCCTTTTACATGATATCAGTTATACAGTAAGATTCTTTTCACTACAACAGTAGAAACGGGGGTATTAACACAGTAATAAGAGACAAATACAGCAATATGGGACAGTAATACATCAATATGGGAGACTAATATACCAATATGGCACAGTAATACATCAATATGGGACACTAATATACCAATATGGGACAGTAATACAGAAATAGGGAACGGTACTACGTCATCAGTATTATAGATAATACTTGCTTCATGTTCCTGATCAATGGCCTGGTTCTAAGAGAAAGTTGAAGCCTCTTGAGGGGGGGGAGAAATTTAAGTAAGTGACGCATCACACATTCAAAGAGTTCATGGTTGACGAGGGCTACTTGGCGTATGTTATTGAATGGTGTAATTGAAGGGTGGACAGCACTAGTGGACTACTTGCATTTTTTCCCGTGGTAAATATAATATATTTTCTACGGGAAAAAATGCAAGTAGTCCACTCCCGTGCTGTCGCTAACACAGCGCTGACAGAGGCGATTACGATCCAGTAGTTTACTATATGAAGGGTGGACAGCACTAGTGGACTACTTGCATTTTTTCCCGTGGGAAAAAATGCAAGTAGTCCACTAGTGCTGTCCACCCTTCAATTCATGAGGCAATAAATAAAGTTTGAAACATATATCAAGAAAACATATAGTACGAACAATTGCTAAAGTAATATAGAGGTTTGAATCAATAACAGAGAACAACAATAAATAAAATTGGTTAGTTTTTCATAAATTTCATTAGAAAATGCAGAAAGAGATACTCGCCAAAATCGACTTTAGTCGCGCGCTACGGTGTAGTATCAGGAGATATGTAGCTGGTACAGTAAATAATACTCCTATTTTCATTGTCAGAGATAAAACAAAGCTCTCACTTTATTAATAAAGACAAAAGTAGAGCATGGAATACTCGAGCATAAAAACAAGATTCAGAAAACACAAAGAATATTCAAGAAAAAGAAAACCAAATGTCCCAGTTCAAGACATAAACTCTGTTGCCTATTTCTTCTTCAGTAGCCACTGAATCACCTATTCTTTCAGGTGACACGTTAAGAGAAAAAACACTTCGGATAACACACAAATAGAAACAAATTCCTATAAATTACAATAATAAACCCATCTCGCAACAAAAGCGGCAAACTTTGAGTGTGTCAGCAACTCTACAGTAATCAACGAGAATAAAAATCGTGTAAGATGTACGACAACCATGAAACGTAAACTGACATATTAAAGCGATCTACCTGAACAAAGGGACTCATATGCGTCTCTAAGCCACCAGTTGAAAATAATGACAGCCCTCGTGTAGCTACAGGCCCTGCACGGCAATCAACAGAACACGAGACTGTGGAACAAGTAAGAGTACGGCAACCATGAAACAGTCTGCACTTCATTTTTTGTTGGTGTCAGCATCTTGTGATCGAGAGGACGGTAGACCACACGAGTAGAATTTCTCGTTGAAATTCTCGAACAGAAATCTTGAAATGGCATTCTACAGGGTCACAACCAGTGAAAGTTGAACAAAAATCAAGAATGGACCAGAATCATGATTACGTGTCATTGAAGTTCATCTCTTACTCCCTCAACGCTCATTTTTCTACTAAAAGAATCGAATAAGGCAATAGAAACAAGTCGTATGGCCCATTCTTGGGTTGCTACCCAAGTCTCATGCATAAAACGGTACAAAAGATTGCTAAAGTTAATGCACGTATCATAAGACAAAATATTCTAAATAAAGAAAGGAGAAAAATATAAATACGTAAGTATTATAGAAGATTACATCATTAAATCATTTTAAAACATTTTGAGTTGGTCGCAGATATAGATCAAACTGAAAAATCAAGAACTTTATAGCTTTTAAATCTAGAATGTCTGTGGAGTCAAATTACATAGGTCTTCAGGTCTTTTACAAAGACGCTTATTCAGCAAATTGCACAGACTAGTTCGTATACACTGTAAGTTTACAACTGCACATCAGTATGACAAATTTAAGGGAAATATTAGAACAACAAAGACATTTGAGCTTATAGTTATTTCACCAAACGAGTAAAACCACATAAACATGCAAAAACACTCTAGTCAATGAAAGGTCCACGTTTGACATGAGCCTTATTTTTCATGGAAGATTTCGAAAAGGCATTTCATGTAAAGCGTACCAATTAATAGAAATGACCCACCTTATTGCGCTGCATGTATGCACAGCGTTTCACTGAAAAATGCGACGCTGTAGCACAAAAACGAGCATTTCAGCAGGTCTCGGAGCGCTTACTTTTCGTTGTAACGGAGCGCTGTTGGAAAAAACCGGCACAGCAAAGTGCACGAATTCCTAAGAGGCCTGAAATGGCGCGCCTCGAGCGCCCCATGACCGAGCGCAGGTATGAGGAAAAGGTCAAGTGTGTGGGGTACGTGGCAGGTGTTTCTCATCCAGGTACACTGGACAACTTCTGGACCATGTAAATATTGCATTTGATCAGGAGATCCCATGAATTCAACTATTGGATCTACGCCACATGTGGGTGCAAACTTTTTCTAAGAAAATAGTCCGCTCACATATGTACCTATGTCGTAAGCTGCACTGATTAACCCAGGAATATTATACTTATATGCACCTTTAAGTATATATATTAGGTGATAAGCGGGAGTAAATTCGATTAAGTTTTACACCATTAATAACACCGCTTGCATTAATTTATAATTCTATATAATCATGCTCGCTAATCTGATCATGTAATTGAGTTATATCAATATAAATTCATTGAGTTAAGGAAAGAATTCTAGCAATTCTCTCTTTTGACCAAGAAGATTCCCAGAATTATTTTCTACATTAATCAAACAATGCATTTTATAAGTGAATGTACTTTCCTCTTTCACGTTATCTTCAATTAGAATATCAATAAAAATTCACATCTGCGAGCCTTCACTGATATTTACCCCGAAATATGATTAATTTTAATCTAATTCAGTTATGCTTTTCAGAAAGCATAACTTTAAAATATCAAAATACTAAATGTTTTTAAAATCTTCTTGTTGTCATCATTGTTCTTCAAAACGCTTCCTTCGTGGGGAAACAAAAGCTTGAAAAAATAAGCATACAACTCATACAGAAGTTCGAAATTTTTTTGTCAAGTATGGATTCTGGAAATCACAAATTTGCTAACATATCTTCTGGAGCATAAAATTCTGCTGTAGGTTAAAACTATTCCTAAATATTTCCATGAAATAAAGAACAACGTTTTTGAACTAGAGACATGGAGCACAGCAGCAGCAGCAGCAGCAGTACTCCCTCATGAAGTACAGAAAGAAATGACATGGACCACAGGAGCAGCATGAATGGAGCACAGAAAGAGGAGCAGGAGCAACTAAGAGGGCATTACTAGCCTCGCACCCCTGCCCTTCAGAAGCATGTGAACCTAACACGAATATACAATGATACTTCAGTCAAATGAGGACCAAAGAATATTTTAAAATGACCCTTAAATAGACAGCCAAGGGAAAGGAATATGAATATCAGGAGGAAATAAATTTGAATATTGAGGTACTCCTTGAACATTAAATTCGAGAATTCGAGTAAAGAAGTGAGAAATGTTATTTAAAAGTCCTATATATTTCAGGATATAAAATAAATGTACACAAAAAGTCAGAATAATGTGCTTTAGTGTTAAGAACTGCGAACTAACTTCGTTTTAGCAGTTCATGACTGTTGAAAAAGATTCTGTTTACCAGTCCATGTCTTAAACCAAAGTTTTAAACGAATAACTCAAAAAAATTTATAGCCCAGTAAATTCAATTGACTTATTCAAATTATTCAAGTTCAAGCTTTCAATGAACTAGTTTGTGAGAGCCAATGTAGTGAACTAATTCAAAATATCTCCAATACGATAATATCCATCTATGTATCCCTACAGATTTATGCAGCATCTCTTCCATAAAATTAGCGCTGCGTGCTTCAAATACTGAATGCAAAACTGCCAAAATTGTAGCTCACGCCACATCCTCCACCATGAATGTCAACTATGTGTCATGAAGGAATTAGAGAAGACGTTGACAGAGAATAATATACATACTTTATCACTTAATTCTTCTCAATCTTCTGAATTAGCAGTCTCGGTATGTGAAACTTTCTCATGACTCGGCACTAGCACAGTTTACGACGTAATGTCCATATGCACTGCATATATTAGGAAGAGTATGTAGGAAATACGTTAACATGACATTGATATTTAAGGTATGTTACTTCATTAAAGCTGATTTTGGGGGAGACAAAGAATGATCTGTTATATGTATTCAGATCGATTAATTCATTGAATCTGTATTCAAAAATAATGATCTAATTCGTTGTCCACTAGCGATTTTTAAGACGTCATTTTTTAAGAATAAAGAATAAAATAGAATCTGTGATCGAAAACAATGAATTTTCTCTAATATGAAACGCTGAAAATCAGGTTTCTGGAACTGCAAACACGCTCAGAAAGAACCTGTGGCTGCCAAGAAAGCCAGTTCTCGGGAGGCGGCCAGATGCAAATGCAACAAAGAAGAAAACCAGGTGATGGTGTGGAGGAGAGCTGTCATGCCTGAACAAGTAACGTCGCTACCTAACGACAGTAGCCGATCTGTTGCCACGATTGAATAGGTAACGTTCAAAAGTAGTCCTGAAAAGCATCGTAGTCAACCAAGTAAAAAATTGGCAGTTATGTCAACATTTGTAACTTCTTTATATATATGACGTTTCACACTCTTAAGCCATTTGGAGAAAGGGCAAATTGCTGAATGCAAGTAGTATAAACTTATCAGATGGCAAAGCATACAACATATTTTTTATGTCCATATATTCTTATATTACTTTTATTTCGTTCGTCTGCTCAAACATATTTTTTGACAAAACCCAGCGATGGAAAAGTAAATTTAAGATAACTGACGTACCGAATACGAAAGTGACAAATAGAAATACGAGTGAAAACATCAATTGATCATAGGTTCAAGTGTTAGCTTTTAACAAGCACGTCGAGCGTACTGCAATAATTACAAAGTTTACTCGTCTAAAAGTAGTCACCTCGCCACTGAAGAAGTTTAAAAAGTTATACTTGAATTCTTCATGAGCTCAGGGATGAGACCCGCTGCAAATTTTCATTCTCGGTTTACGCTTTGGGTTTGGTCAAGAAACCTGAAAAAAAATCACCGTGAACCCTGTTCTAGGAAAATTAAGAATTCACAGCTAACAAAAAATAATGTGCCGAAGAATCTAGCTAATTTTTTGACAAAGTAACGCGCTTTAGAATATGGAATGTGAATAACTGACAATTTCTTTGTCATTAGTCACGCTCTCATAAGTAATTCATAAAGCAAAGAGGATAAAAGATAGGAGATAATGTGCACGCAAGTCACGATCTATTAATTGAAAAGGTAAAGGAGCCTCGAAATAGCCTAGTAGATTCAGTGCAAACTTGTAACAGAGATTGAATTTATTAACGATAAAAAATAATAGTGAAACAGAACAGTACGATACAGTTGCCGAACATGAGCTATACATAGAATAAGCTACATAATATCACACAGTGATACAGTATAAGGAACGACATTTAATTTAAACTCATTTAATTTTATTCATAAAGAATAGTCAAAATAATTATTTAAAGGTTAGAACAACAAATTACATTGGAGTAACGTAACTTGAAGACCATTCGTAGGTTCATGAACGGAATTGAAGAATACTTTTTACGTGGTTTAATATACGTATGAGTAAAGTATTGGTGAACTCTTATCGGTAGTACAAAGTGTAGTATTTTTCGTCGTATTCAAAAACCGCTCTCGCAGATTATAAAATTATTTGAACAAGCTGTAGGGTTTACGCGGCGAGAACCGCCGTCAGAACTTCAGGTACACAAAGATGTAGGATTGTAAAGTGTGCAGCGCAAAACATACCAAGATGTTGACAGAAAAATCAGTCGAACTCCAGTAGTAGAATTAAAGAGAAACTACTAAGAGAAAATTTTAAATTAGAAGTTCAATCTACCCATGATGCGTTTCCTCCATCGATAATGTGGGCGGAAATTGGTATGGAAATGCCAGAACTGCAAATAACAGAAGTAAAATCTATATTGACATGCTTTTCATATTTATATATTGACATGCTTTTCATTAAACCATCACCAGCTTGGTCGACTGGTGAGCGAATCTGCTTGCGAGCTGAAAGACCCGGGTTCGAATCCCGCTGCCGACATGGTTGACGCGGCTAGAAATACGGCATGGGACTTGGGTATACAACCGAATAATTATCGAAGTAATTATCTGACCCAAGAATGGGCCAGAAGGTTCGTTCCTATAGCCTAATTCTATTCTATTCTATTCTATTCTATATACGTTTAGATTTGTAAAACATCGATAAATGTTCATAGCAAAATCAGTGCATGTCAGTAGAAAGTAGGACATCAATGTGTATGAATACAAAATTTCTCCCTCGTTAATAAATGAGAAATATTGAAGTCATACACAGTTTCACAATAAAAACGGAAATGAAGACTTATAATATTGTTCAATGTTCACAGAGTCTAACATCATAAATACAAAAGGCGTATTATGACTATATACTCAATCTTATGTATAACATTCTATTACTGTTTTCTCACAATTTGTGCCATAAATACCGTACCGGATACTTCTCTCCCAAATCGTAGCATTCACACAAAGCATCCAGACTTTGGCACGGTGTGCTTGTCTTCGTACACACATACTTTAGTTAGTGTATCAGTATACACTTCGTATACTAACGGTTCCTCAATCTGCATGAACCTCAACGCTCGGCTAGTTAATTCAACAATCTTCACAAGTATTTTCAAAATCTCATTAACGGATTTCAGACGCTAATTAGTTACTTTGATGTAGTGAATACAGCCAATACACTACAAAATATGTTTCGCAACAAACGTGTTACATATGAAAAGTTTCCTTTTAAATGTCTATCCCACCAGAAAGTTTTTCTAACACTTGCATGAATGAATTTTATTTTGATGAATATTATAGCATTCAGAAGATCACTAGCATTTTCCAAAAAAAATCTTATCATACCAAAATAAGATTAGCACAACAAAATCTCCAAAAATAGCATTCACGCATTCTTCTAGCTCGCTAGTCACCAGCGCTTTACGTAATCTTTTTTCTGGATGTACTCGTATGTGGATCTCCTGCATTTCCATTTCCCAACCCAAAAGTTTAGACAAATACACTTCATTCAGTAAATACTCAAATCTTGAAATTTTCGAAAGAAATCGTACTCAGTAAATCAATTGAAATAAGAAATTTACTACATTCTCGGGGTTCTAAAATGTGTGTAAATATACAGAGTAAATAAAACGAAGGTAAGAAAGATACTACGGTAAGAAGTTATGAAATATCAAATTGAATGCATTAAATGTAATTTCACTTTGCCTGACCAATGCGAAAACGCATCAAAACGCTCGGGAAACTGAACGCAATTACAAGCTAAAAATTAATTAAAGAAACACGCAAGAATTCCTTGATGAAGCGAATTACAATACGTGCAGTTGATGGGCAAAAGCAGGGGGCACAGAATGTACTTGCTTCAGTGAGTCGGAATGTGAGAACTTCCTGTACGAGCTCTGCCTTCAACATGCACCTCAGGACTACAACCTTGCGAGTTAAATTTTAAAACGAAGCAGCGCTTGTCTTGTTAAAATAAACCTCAGTCGTGTGAAGTTATCCTATGTTGAGCAAGCGCATCCATAATACTACCTTCTTTATTCATCACACCTTGCAACTAAAATGATTTCAAATCTGTGTGATCCAAGTTAAAGTTTCTTCAAAAATTTGAGTCATGTACAAGATACATGTATTTCCCAAGCATGAATCCAGAAAAACAGCCGCCTAACCGTAATTGTAAAGCAATAACAAGTTGACTTCCATTTTTTCAACATTTTCTGACACTGTTTCCCATTTTAGAGGATGATATTTAATGAACTGCGTTAACAAAGAACTCAAAGTTAATTATGATCACTCATGAATATATGAACATCTTCTCCTACGATAAAATCATTTTTTATGGCCATTAAATTCAAGGCAAATGATCTGTCTTCGATGAATTAAGGCAACCATGAGAATAAATTTGCTGGAAGTTAAATTGAAACAGAGTTAGCAGGACGCCAAGTCTCAGTGTATGTCAGCACAGCCTCTGCAGGCGCAGTAAAGCAGCATCATAAACTCAACATGAAAAAAAAGTGAAATCACAACAATGGAGAAACGCAAATCAGTCACTAAGAGCTCATCAATTTTCACATAAAAATAAGAGCTGAAGAGAAATCATACACGGTCCAGATTAACTATAACTTCTCTTCCTTCCATAGCCAATCATTACAAAAAATAAGTAAATGACACTATAGTTACGTACGAGTAGAATACATGAAATTTAAAAACAATGTACTAATATACCTTTTGGTAAATTTATCTTGCGATGAGGGTTTTGATAAATATTCTAAATTGAAATAAATCACGTCCTTGCATGGAAATCACAGTTAATTCAGAGACAAGGTCAGACAAGAAGAAAACGTGACATCGTAAAATACAAAACTCTCAAATCCATGTGAAAACGAGAAAAAACTGAGTAAACATCACAGTTATGCAACAATACAAAGATGAATATTAGCCAAATCTAGTGAAACTCGTGAATTTTTCAACTTTTCAAATTAAAAGAAGATTGAAGGCTTCTTTTAACTAAACGATAATGTATTTCAATAGCAAATACTGGTATCCACAATGAATGTAACATAGTTTTTAATTTATTCATATTATAATTCACACTTCACACAAGTGACCCTAATGAGCAGCAGGCTCAGACAAAAAGTGGTATTCAGATAACACTACTATTTCCGGCCCATAAAACACCCGCAGCCACAAGTCATCAACACATAAAAACCTGCATCATCATGCACCATAATTTCCAAATTGTTTTCGACAGGCGAGGGCAAAGAGTGTCGCAACACAGCAGCAGCCAGCGAAGCTTAACGGGCATTCAGACGAACGAGAATTTCCGGCAGCAGGTCTTACGAATACAACTCCAGGCAGGCGCGAACGGTGGGAAGCACAAGACAGACTGAATTTCTGTCACTGTGTTCAAAGGGCTGCATGCAACTGAATTTCTGCCCATGTGTTCAAATGGCCGGCATGCGACGGTATTTTTGTCAGTGTTCAAATGGCCAGCCAGCAAGTGCATTTCTTTTCCTGCGTTCAAATGGCCGGCATGCGAGTGTATTTTTGTCACTGTGTTCAAATGGCCATCCAGCGACTTGACAGCATTTCTGTTCCTGTATTCAGACAAGAAGAACGATGAACATCATGCGACTTTATTTCTGTCATTGTCTTCAAATGGCCGGTTTGCGACTGCAGCTCACCCTGACAACAAAACTGACGGTGGACGGACCAGAACCTCGTGCAATACGTTTGTTCAAGAACTTACAGAATATGCGAGACAAAACCCACTTCACATGTTGGTAACGCAAATATAATTAGCCAATGTCGGAAGATGATCCTCAGGCTAGAAATGTTCGCTTACCTGAGCGTAGGTGTGGAAAGACAATCAACTTCTGACTCCACAGTCAAGCCGTCATTCAATTGAGGAATTGATGCCGTCAATTAATTTTGTAACGGAATAACTTTTTAGATAAAGCTGGAGAAATTTCATTAATTATGAGAAATTGAAAACTAGTTTCGTATCATCTTGCGAACCAATTCCTACAGATGTAAAACATGTTCAGGTAATTCAAATATGACACTTTATTCACATTGATAGAAATTAATTCATCAAAAAGCACAGAAAACCCTAACTCAAACACCTTCTTCAGAGCTTTATATGGCAAATAGTCTGTAAACTAAACAACCGCTTCAATGAACTTGATAAATTTTCTGTTCACATATTACTCTTTTAGTATTCTGCCTTGATAGACAAATGAATATTTGAAACGTTCATCACTCCATATAAGAAAAAAACACTCGTAAATGAATTGAAGTATGCTTAATAAATAGTTTGGATCGAAACTCAAGAAACCGTCTATGCAGAGGAACAGAACACCGTCAGTTTCCTCCACTCCGTACGCAACGCAGTAGCAACTCGGCACACTTCTAACTCTTCACACCTACAGGATGAGCGAACATTTACATGTTATGACTAGCAGCGCCCATATTGAAAAACAAGTCTGTCTCAAAACACCAGGTCCAAAATCATCAAATGTTCACGAACAAGTTGATCGAAGACATTCACTAAAAAAAACTTGTCAAACACCACACCTAAACGGAGGAATGGTCACACCGATCATTATGATTACAAAACTGAAAATTTTACTAGGGTATTTACAGACCATTTTTTTCCAGAGCTTCCGTCCCAACCTACACTGAAAATTCTTCACTTGCATTTTTCAAGTTGTCAGGACGTACGGACGTCAAAATAATTAGTAATACTTATATTCTGTTTTAGGCCAACAGCGATCCTAACATGCTGTAGCTCATAAGAACCACTTCCTATTACTTTCAATCCCCCCAACTGATCTAAAATAATTCACATAAGATGTACCTGAAATTTTGAAAGATAATATAAAAGATACGATATTGATCAGTACAAAAACTAAAATCTATCTCTTATACTAGGAGTGAGCATAAGTGTCTTACGTCTGCCACATCATGTTGCCAGACCTGCCAGATTTGTTGTGCTAAGCGGCCTTGACCTGGACGGCCTCCTCTTCCTTCAGGCCCCAACAAGTAAACACTTCCTCCACTAATTAACGAACATAGAAACTGGTCTGCAACACTCTTTCATTCACTTGAACTCTAGAAAATTACGTTACATCGAGAATAGGCATCGAGTATTATTCACCAAAAAAGTCAAACATAATTCAATGCAAAAATCCGAGCATACCCTGTAAATGCAATGAATTTCGGGCTAAGTATTCCCTGTACTAAGATAAGGTTGTACTAAACTTGGATAGGAAGACACAACTCAGACTGTTACAAAGCAAGCCCGCAAGTCGGTGCGAATTCGTTGATGACCGAACTAATATTTGTCTAATTCCTGCGTGAGATTAACATAAACTTCCGCATATTCAACAATTATACATCAACTCTGCATACAAAGACAGACAGAATTTATCGTTATTTCAAAACAACAAAGATAAACAGGTAAACAAAGGATCGTCTTTGAAATTCAAATTTCTGCAACAAAGTCGTACAAACTACCAACTTCATACATGAGAAAACAGTATGAATAATAAAACAAATGACATACCACACAAACGATAACTAACTTCCAACTCAAAATGTTCTAATTTGCATAAAGTACACACGTTTAATAACCCATTTTCAGGTCTTCAATTGAACAACAAAGGAACACGAGTAAACTTGACAAGACGACACCTTACATTAAGCAAAATGTCATCGCGACCCCATGATAAAATGTATCACCCTGAAATGAGGTGCCAGCGCAATGATGCTAAAGCGTACCAGAGAAAGGAATGCACCTCACGAATGGGATGAAAAAACACAAAGGAAACCGAGAAGGAAAATGTCAGCAAGTATCGTTATCAGCAGAGGGGGCGCTCCAATGAACACATGATCACTCCACATACCCACTCAAGGCCAGCCACTCACTGCTCGTAATACGTTATATAGGATCTCCGTCTGGTGAGTTGTGCCATCAGTAAAATACATCCACTCACTCGCTTGACGAAAATTATTGATAAAGAATCTTAACAAAAAAGTGGATATTTATTACAAAATTTCGGTAGTATTCGAAACGTTTTCGCTTGTCTTTTTGGCACTGTTTTTAGTCAAAATTGATTATCGCAGAATTTAAACGGGAAAAGGAAGCGTTTGTATAATTAAACGGTGCTTCAATTAATACTTACAACTTCTCGTTTTCAGTAGGTTGTGCAGGATATTTAATCTAAAGAAACATCGAATCGCATATTTTACAACCGTTTCATCTCAGCTTGAAAATAAGTTTGAAATCATTTGTACGAGCAAAATAATAACGCTTGATCAAACCTTTTAGTCTGACTTTCATAACACAGATCAGTCACATATTGCCATTAAACATTTCTAGCTCTATGCCCAGCCTTGTAAAGTGCATTAAAGCAGTACAATGCTATTAGGCAGGAACATGCAGCCCGTAATTGCTTTCACTTCATGTGTTCATGATGCAATGGACGGAAGTTTGCACGTGGCTAAACTGATCGCTAGTGCAGAGATTTTAGGCACAAATTTGCATCGAACACAGCCCTGCAACCTATAGCAGAGGAACAAATATCTTATAGAGCGTAAAAACGCCCATGGTATTTTACTGAGCTATGAGTGATATAAAGAGACCAATAAAATCACGAACTAAATACCAAGCTCTCGGCTACACGATGAGTGGGTGAGTTGACAAATTGTTAAACTCGTCACTTGTCTTAGTCGTCACCTTCATTTATGACAACAATGGGCTTTCCAACGCAAAATTGCACCTCAATACTACAAAAATAAAATACTTATAAGTCTGCAGATTTGAACGGACCTTGGCGTTCCGCACCTCACGTCGTAAATATCTGGGTGTAAATTTGCAAGGAAGCGACCTCAATGCTTCGCAGGTAACAATCTATAAAAGGATTTACACACACCCTGCGTAGTATGAGCTAAACTCGTCAGATGATGCGTCTTTACTAAAGGCATAAAATGAGTTTGAAAATACTTATTTACTAATGCGAAAGCAGCTACTTTAACACAAAATGAACAAAATTTTAATGTACTTTTACGCTTACGTGCAGGGGTGTAATGGCATGAACACGCTACCGTTAAAAAAGATAAGATTCATGACGGGCATCACAATGGAGGAAGAGGAGACCTTGGAAAATAATCAATTAATTTCTTACCCCATTTGAAGCTATAATCCCGCAAGTGATCATAATATAAAATGACATATCCATTTAAATGTGAATCGATGGCTCTATTGAAAAAAATAATTCAGCTCCGACATGAACAAAGAAGTGGTAGTACGGTTATGCAATACTCTCCATGCAAATAGTACCCTTCAAACTTGAGAGTAGTTCTGTCCGATAAACAACAAAACGATGAAGTGATGTAGGTAGCGCTCCAAGGACGACGACATTTGAACTTTTTAAGGCAGCCTTTAGGCTCATCGCCGCGTCTCTTTCCGACGCTGATGGAAACAAAACTGTTCTCCAGTTTTAGAATTTGCTTCATATATCCTACACCCTTATTTTAACTGAAAATAAGTCGTGATCGTAGGAGACACAATAGACTAGACTAGCTTGACTAAACTTGATGATCACTAGCTTGGGATATCAAACTCTCATCATTACTATGCGCATAGTGCTTTCTTTGCAATGTTTTTCATCGCGCTTAACAAAAATTATGTTTCTATGTTTCAACAATTCAACAGTTCTCACATATTCGTGCTTTGAAGAATATTTCCAAAGCAGATACCAGTAGCACATCTTCGCTGAGCCGCTAAACGTCTCAACAAGAGCAACATCAAGTTTGCCTTCAGTTTGAAAGCATCGCTCGCAGCGTCCAGAAACGACATAATTAAAGCGTTGTTCCAGAAATCTCTTAGACAGAACACTCAATCTTTCAACCCAGGCTCTACAAGATTAACTCTTTAGCGACTAAAAGGACAATTCGGTGGTCTTTCACGGTCTTCGGGAGAATTGTTCTAATAATTAAACAGTGAGCAATATGAGGTTGCTACTAGGTTTGAACGCGGTGGCATGTTACAGCATCGTTCTTTTAGCTGCCTGGCTATCAGCGTGCTTCATTGCATCAGTGTACAGACGGTTTTTGTGAGGTTAGACGTAGAAACTAGAAAAACAAATTGGTCGCTAAAGGGTTAATTGAGAATTAACATTCCCTAACTCTCAAATCTGTGAAGACTACGCATATCCCGAACCACGAGCAAAATAGCCTTTGATGAGGATGCTAGTGTGAGTTAAAGCACGATTTCAGTTACGTACAAACTTCATAGCAGAGCAATTTTTTTCTATTTCACAGCTACTCATCAATTATATTTAAAGATGTCATGCAAAGAAGCTTATTTACGCGTAAAATCTACGATGACGTTTGCAACTATCCAGACAAAATAAAATTTAGAATTAAATACACAATATTAGATAAATTTGGCATTGTAAATGTTGTCCGTTTGATCCTTACTGTCCAGATAATTTTTTTTAGATTTAACTTCTATCTTCTATCGATACGAAACAAATTGCTCGTATGAACAATAAAAGGTTTAAATTACATGGTGATCGGACTGGAATCAGTTTGTGGCTTTTTTGACAGCCCTGCTGGTCCAAATTAGTGCAAGGCATTTGCATCGGCCAAAACTCTTCCGTGCTAGTTTAAAAAAAAAATTGAAAAGAGCAACATTAACATTTACAAGTGCACTACAAAGAAATTTCCTCTGGTAATGAAGCAGGCAACTAAGATTGTGAACATTTCTACTCACAATCCCTGTCTGATACGCCGAGTTAAATAATAATAGAATTCGAAGGAATAGTTAGTCACTCATTGTCTAGAAACTCAAGCAGAGCTAAATCTTCAAACTTCATTAGGTACACACACACACAATCCGGTACACACACACGCGCGATCCAGTACAACCACAAGATCCGGTACAGCCACACGATCCGGTACAGCCAAACGATCAGGTGCAACCAAA
>VCRD01000205.1:0-15879 GCA_006783055.1 Trinorchestia longiramus | reverse complement strand
ATACCAAAAAAAAAGCTGATGAACCCACTCGCAGACGAGCCACTACATCAATTAAGAAACGTCCAGTAACGTAAACAACAAATACGATCCTGATGTTCTGACAGGAGCTTAACAGGAAGAAAGAATAATCCGAAGAAAATGTGAAACTGTAAAAAAATATAATCCTCTATGGAATTTAATGCTTAATACATCAAAAGCAAGTTGCTGTTGACTTGGATGGCCTTAGACGAGTGAGCCTCCTAAATTTCACTCTTAATAATGGCTCGCAATCAGCGTACATCATTGAAGATGAGAAGAGAAAATTGTAATAGAACCGCGAAATCCGAGTTTTATTAACGACAGCAGACGCAGTAACAGACAAAGAAATTACGTAAACAATTCAACTCATGCAAGTTACTAAAAACATCAGCCCGAAATCTAATTAGCAAACTGGCCATCTACATATATAGAAAGGACTATTTCAAAGAAGCACTCCCAATTCGATTCTTGAAGCAACTAAAAATCAAAAATGATACTCTCTGATTAGCAACAAAGGCTACTTAGAGTACATAAGAAAAGGACCCATAGTGGCGAAGCAGAACATATTACTGCCATGATTCGTTCCGCTTTCCAGGGAGCTAGCACGACAAGGAGAAGGAATTTCAAGCTAATGAGAGCAGTTTAATGACGGACTTTCAAATGCGGATGCTTTGAAACTGCGGTCGGACAATCCGTAGCGCAACCTAGCAGCGTGACCAGCGGGCCGTGGCATTCCGTGGCTGAGGACAGCAGGAGCCTGGTCATGCTTGGTGACCATAATGGACAGTGCTACCTGACGGCAAATAGCAATGTTCTATCCCTATTAGTCTTGTGATCCACACAGTTATAGTTATAACAACATATCCATTGGCCCCTTATATTCTAATAAAAGTGGCTTGTGTACCTGATCACCATGTGAACAGTGCAGAGATGGCAGGAGTTGGGTTCATTTATTTCCTATGAAGCTCATCGATCAAATCCTTCTTATATTCGTACCTTTGTTTCTATCTCTCAATTACAATTTTATGTCTAACATGCTCGTAAGACCTAAGCGTGAAAAATGCAGGAATGCACGAACGATGACAACTGTTACGTTGGAATCCTATTTATCGTTATAGAAGTACTACTGCTCCACCATTCTCAACTTATTAGACTACGGTTTAAACTGCATTTTCGCACCGGAATACCTAATGAATATCGTATGTAATTACACAAGAGGCCACAGAGCAGCAACAATAAAGATTTCGATACTGTTTTAAAACCGTCAAGTACTAAACCGTATCATCTTCCAGACTGGTTCAGTTCCGTTGGTCCATCCACGACACGAAATATGAGTTCTGATCCTAAATAAAGTGCAGCTAACATAGGGGACCGAACTATGAACGGCCACCGTTAGTAGATGATGATCAAGTGCAGCGTCAGAGCGTCACGCTCTCAAGACAGGAACTGTGTTCACATGTAATTGTCTTGTGTGTAGTCTCTGATCGTGATCCTAACTGGTATCTGGACTGGCATTCACAGATAGTTAAGAGTACATACACCTATCATAAATTAAACACTGGTGTGTATATACATTAGTAAAAAGTACTTCACTTAAAATAACGATCTAAAACCGTTTCCTTGGCATCAATGAGTCTCTAGTGTAGAATTCATAAGATTGTGAGCAAAGTTTTAGGTCCAAGATAAGCACAGCTCGGCACAGCTGGCAACGAGGCTGTATACATTCTTTGAAGAAGAGTAAAGCTTTAAAGATTTAAAACAAAAACAAAACAAAAACAAAGTCAATTGATAACGTTGGCTGCCCTATTTCCTCACAACGCAACTCTGCCCTTAGCCCGAAAGACGTGTTCACGCTAAACATACAAATCCTACATTCCTCATTTCACGACTCAAAGCATACATGACCTCAGTCATGACCATCAGAAGGTATCTTGTACAGAATAACCCAATCTTTCGCTGATGTTGCTCAAGTAAAGCTCCTGTTCAGACCATTCTACAACGATGAGAATACATGGAAAAATTTATAGTCAATATATATTGAATTTACGGCAAGACAAATTTCCTGACAGCGACTGCCAGACTACGGGGGAGCTACAGAGCTGGGCGTTTTTAATTTAATTTTCTAAAATGTTGCTTTACGTGAAGAGATTGTCACATTTCCACTATTTGGAAGCCAAAGGTTTAGCTCAACCGTCAAGTTATAGAAAATGACATATCAGCTCAGGATATTAGTGCAAGACATGAATGCAGTGTGGAGTAGTGACGTGGTGGTAGTGATAATGCATAGTGATGCATACTAATGTGTAATGATGTGTTAATGTGTAAGCATGTGTGAAGGTGTATGGGTACGTGGGGAATGCTAACAGCTGGGCCACAGAGCCATAGAAGCCTAACCGCTGTCGCGCAGCAAAAATACAAACAAACAGCACGCAAACATGCAGCATAAGCAGTTCTGAACGCCGACCAGTTGAAATATATTCTGCAAGCGCCTCGAAACCGTGAGAAACATCGGATAAAAAGCCAACGGTCAAATGAACACAGTACACCTTAAAGCAAGACCAAGAGCGAAAGGAGGAGCTAAAAGTCAGGAGGCGTGTTTCTAAACAACACCAACGAATTATCTAAGTAGCAGTCGGGAAATCAAGGAGAGTCAAAAGAGTAAGGCGTGCGTGCGGTGAACAACAGTGCTAGAAGCGGCGATGATTCTACTGGAGGCATCTACGAGCTAGGGCCCAAGCGATTGACTTCAGGAAGCAAGGGGCACCGACGAGCTAGGGCCAGGCAACCGACGGCAAGGAAGCTAAAGACGGAATATCACTCGGAGGGAGGTAAGAATATTTTTGGAATAGGAAACAGAAATAATATGCTAACAACCAGCATAAACGTACTAGGGCACCTTTATCAAGGCATGCACTTACGGAGGATTTTTCTCTTATTTTAGAGAGGGATCAGGATCAGGATCGATCGGGATCTACAATATCTACAATAACTACTAGTACTGCCAGATCTACAACTTCTACGACTACTACCTCTGGGAGCAATTGGATCCTTGGAAAAGTTAATATGAACTTGGGAAAGTTTCGCCAGTAATTAACTCGGAAAGGCTCGGGATTTCAGCGGCAAGTTGGATTTGATATCTACGTGATTGCTTCGGAATATCGACAACAGGAATCAAGTGAAAATATTAATTGACACAACTTTAACTCGTGTCCTTTAAACCAGGAGGTTAGGAACCAGTACGAATATATATATATATATATATATATATATATATATATATATATATATATATATATATTCATATATTATATATATATATATATTTATATTATTATATATATATATTTATATATGTGTAGTATAAAGAACAGAATGCGCCAGCGCTACGCGTTAGGGCTCAACCGAGTGCGTAACTTCGTGCGTGCGGTGAACGAAGTACAGCAAATTCTTTGCATCATTAGTCGAGAGTGAGCTGAATAATTTTGGTCAGTGAAATTGATGAATGGGACTGTAGTGATTATTAATTCATGAGAGTATATTTGGTTAAGTATTAAGAGTGACTTTAAGTGATAGGATTAGAGTGATTTCTAGTGAATTTTAACGTGTTCGCGAGTATTTAGGTTGTGTCGTTAAATAGAACAATGTTCCAATTCCACAACCACTTGGCATTGTATGATTTAAGTAATTATTGTGAGTGGAATCGGTTGATTTGAAGAGATAGATCACATTGATTTCATAACAAATTTACGTGTTTTCCGTGTGTTTTTCCAGTAAATATTAAGCTTATTAACTGCGATTATTCCCTTCTTGTGTTGGCCTCATTAATAGATAATATATCGTTCATATCAGGGGGTTTGGATTCCTCCGATTTGCGACGTCTCTCTCTCGTTTTGAAAAATTGATTGCATTTCAATTAACGTAAAATGTGTAAGTAATACATTCACCTGGTAAGAATTCAATTAATGCTCACAATTATCGTAATTATTACATATTTATGCTGTAACCGTATAGATAGAGAGCACGTATCGCCACAGCAGGATATTAGTGAAAGATATTAAAACAGTATATTAGCGCAGGATAATAGCATAAAATATTAGTACTCATCGTTAGTACCCTCGGAAAATTAATACGCAGTTAATTAGCTCGACTGTAGTGGCTCTTCATCAGAGGTTCCATGTGTACGCTGAAGCCATTAACTTGTGCACGATATATCGAGGATCTGGGCGTCACATTTTCTTGCTTCCTTAAACCCTCTGGTACTCTAAGAGAAAACGCACATCACAGAGAAAACGCAATAGAAAGTCACTTTAACATGCACCACAAAACGTCAAATTTGAGCGCCATGATGGGCACAGCCCGTGAGTGGAGGTAAATATAATGTAGTCAAAAGACGAAAAAACAAAGCAAGAAAAAAAACTACAAACCAAGAACACTCGTCTAAGGAGCAGGTTACACGGTACACCGGCATTCCTCGCGAGAGAAGCATAATCAAGGGAAACACTAATAAATAATCTGATTGAAAATTCTGCAAAAAACGTTGCTCATTCTGCTAGGAGTTGCTAAACATTCCTTTAATGAATGTCAAGTCCTGAAACATAATGACGAGGACAGACATTATTAGCACACTGAACCACGGAGGAGCTCAAAAATCTCACGTATCGTCCGATAGCGCAAAGTTCCTAAAATAAACTGATGCACAATCCTCGTCGCCTCACCTCTTGCTGGAACCCATACAAGTATTTTGACCGGTAGAGTACTTGATGCGCTATAAATAGCCCATACTGGCGTAACGGGTGTTAACGTCCTTCTCTAATTTCAGGTGAGAATGAAGGGAACCGCACGTGACAGTACCCGGTGACAGTGAAAGAATGAGTAACATCACATCCACAGACACCACAGACACCATAGGCTAAAGAAAACGTTTACTCGAAAGCTGCCATGTTTTCCTGGCCATAACTGCAACATTTGATGGGGTAGAATATAAGCTCAGGAGTGGACATTAGAGCTATGTAATGTTACGGGATCTATCAAACGCATGTACATGTATAATGCATCCCTTAAACTGTCCCTGAAGATGCCACCACTTAAATCTGGTATAGTATTGTTATAAATAAATAGCATTATTAGACAAATTATTTACTCGAACGGATGGTAAAGTACGGAAAATTTGGTGACAGGACATACGATAGAGTGAACAGGAATAAAAAAGCTTGCATAAGGGATAATATTTTATGAAATGTAGAGAAGGAAGGAAAGGCAGTATTAGAGGAAGACGCAAGTTGAGATGATGTAAAGAAAATAGAGGACATGAGTGGAAAAAAATATGACAAGGAGAGACGAGGAGGAGAGAAGCTAGTGAGGCAGCAAGGGGGAGGGAAGGGAGGGTGAGAGGAGGGGGTCAAGGAACGCCAGAAGATGTTTTGATGCTCAGACTGGAGGAGCCGGTCAGGTGAGGGGCAGGTGAGGGGCAGATGAGGGGCAGGTGAAGGGCAGATACGAGGAAGAAGGGGGGAGGGGGAGGGCACACTAGGCGCCCTTCATAAACGGTACACAAAGACTATGGAAATGGAGACACGATTCTGTTGAACTACAATGTAAGTAAATTGAATAACAATGTAAGTAGGATTAAATTACCATGTAAGTAGGATTAAATTACCATGTAAATAGGATTAAATTACCATGTAAATTGGATTAAATTACAATGTAAGTAGGATTGAATTACAATGTAAGTAGGATTGAATTAAAATGCAAGTAGGATTGAATTACAATGCGAGTAGAATTAAATTACAATGCAAGTAGGATTGACTTACACTGTAAGTAAGATTAAATTACCATGTAAGTAGGATTAAATTAATGTAAGTGAGGTTAAAGTACAATGTAAGTAGAGTTAAATTACAATGTTAGTAGGATTAAATTAAAAGTTAATTTACAATGTAAGTGAGGTTGAATTCCAATGTAAGGAGGGTTAAACTACTATTTAAGTAAGATTAAACTACAATTTAACACGTTTCCTGCTATTGCCTAGCAGGTGCAAATCTCTACTTTGTACACATAGTCCCTAGAAAGCTTTGAAAAAATTACAGAACCTAACCTTAGCGACTCACCGGTAGGTCACTTCGCAGGAAATGTGTTAATTAAGGTTAAAGTACAATTTAAGTATGGCTAAACTATTAGGTTGTTACAAAAATAATGGCCGCTCGAAGGTCTGGGGTTTGAAAAGTTATTTTAACACAACTTTTTTAGTTTATTTTTGATGAACCTTGGCATGCATAACAATTGATGTGTGCTCGTTAATATTTTATAACTTCTTTTCAGACAGAACATAAGTTTGAAGGATAGAATCCCTCCATGATGAACATGACAAAACATGACCTTCGCCTACTTATGTTGCACGAGTTCAAACTTAGGCACAACGCCTCCGAAGCTTCTTCCAATATCAACTGAGCATGGGGAGAAGAGTCCACAAGGAATCGGACAGTACGAAGGTGGTTCGGGAAATTCCGGAGTCGTGATGAAGAGGGTAGATGAAGAGGGTAGAGGACGTTTGGGTAGTCTCGAGAACGAGCAATTGCATGCGGTTGTTGATCAAAATCCACGTCAAAGTGTTAGAGAAATGTCTCAGACACTTGGTGTCAGCATTGCAACAGTCTTGCGCCATTTGAAGATTATTGGAAAGGTGAAAAAGCTCGATAAATGGGTTCCTCATGAGCTCAATGAGAATCAAAAGCTTAAGCGTTTTCAAGTGTGCTCGATGCTCTCTCTGCACAACACCAACGATCCCTTTCTTACCCGAATTGTCACTTGTGACGAAAGGTGGGTCCTTTATGATAACCGTAAACGATCAGGTCAATGGCTCGATCGTGATGAGCCCCCCCCAAACACTTCCCAAAGCCAATGTTGCACCAGAAAAAGATTATGGTGACTGTCTGGTGGTCTGCAATAGGTGTTATTCACTACAGTTTTTTGGGAGTCAATGAGACCATTAATGCAGAGAGATACTGCAATGATCTCGCTGTTATGCATGCTCGATTGAGCGATAAGAGACCGGCATTAGTGAATCGACGTGTTCCAATTCTGCTCCACGATAACGCGCGACCACATGTTGCAAGAATGACCGTCCAGAAACTCACAGAACTGGGATACGAGACTTTACCACATCTTCCATATTCTCCAGATCTTTCACCTACTGATTATCATTTATTCAAGCACTTAAGCACATTTTTGGATGGTAAAACTTTTAGGTCTAAACAAGAGGTGGAAACGACCTTCAAAGATTTTGTTGCATCACAGCCATTAACTTTTTATCAACAAGGGATAAATAATCTCGTAGTCTGATGGCAGAGATGCATAGCTGCTCAGGGTTCATATTTTGACTAAGTTTAACATCTCTATTTTTCATTTACCAAGGATTAAATGCATGCTTCTGAAATCGGCAATTATTTTTGTAACAACCTAATACGATTCAAGTTGGACTAAACTAAGATTGAAGTAGGGCTAAACTACGATTCAAGTATGGCTAAAGTGATCATAAATAAGGTTCATTGAGGGTCGTGCTCAAAAAATCAATTTGTGCGTACCTAGCATTCAAACTACAACAGTTCCTGTGCGTGAAAGAGATTTGAACGAAGCGATATACTCGAATAGTTGAATCATAATAAAAATAAAATAAAACATTGCGCATGGAAACTAGACATCAAAGAACTGTACGCAGCTATGTAGATTCAGATTTACAATATTTAACAAAATGAATATTCATACACTAAAGAACACACTTATCAGAAAGCAAGTGCACAAAGAAGCACGCAAGCAGGGGAGTTAAGGAACATGCGGCATTTTTACTGTAGCACATCGAGCACAACTGGTCTGTACTATGCCTGACTTGGTCCACTAACTCAAGAATGCCATAAAAATATCAACTCAAAATGTGACACGTCTTCTCTGTGGATAATGTTGCTCTCAACGCTTGTTTGGGGGTCATACTGTGATTCTGAGCACGGCGATTAACTTTGACACGTTCTATTAACTTCTTTTTTAACTGCCCGGTATTAAATGAACAACTAAAAGATTAAGCGGCAATGAACAGAATGCAGAAATCGCATAGCAATAATCTCTTTGTATAAATCTTTTGCAGAAAAAATACTTTTTTCAAGTAATAGTTTTTCAACAATATGAAAAACACAAAAATACTTCGAATTAACGGGGATAAAAATATTGACGGTGGGGTGGAAATTCGGAGAGATGAATCTTTCTTCACGAGAATTTAGAATCCAACGAATTCGAAACTTTTAATCAGTTCTAAAGGACCACGTCTTTCATTTCCTATGTTAATTCGATCCATGCTAATTTTTCTCCTACACACAACAGAAATTTCTTAACATCTGAAATTATCAGGAATATTTAACAAACCTCTCTGTTAGTAGTACATCTCGCTAGCAGCTATGATACTAAGTAAAAAACTGTACAACATTCTCGCGAACGAAATAAACCTGTCTTGAATTCACGTATTTAGAAGGTTAATAAAGAGCGATCAAGGTATGGTCAGCCTATTTTCATGCATAAAGACATTCAGAACTTTTTATCTTATCGCTGGGAACTGATCGTAATTTATGGTTAGATCGTGAGCGATGTCGAGCGAAGTTTCATAAGATAGTTTAGCTAAGAGAAGAAATTTTCTGAAGAAACGTTAATGAGCGCGGACGAAACAGACACAAAGAAGTTGTGAAGAAAATATTTGGGATTGCAGAAACATCAGAACATAGGCTTGCAGATCATGAATTTGTTGTCAGGCTTTGAATGGACCCGCCGAAAGAAAACACAAAATGAACGAGAACATTTAAAATATCACAATTATAATCTGGAAAATGGTCTAGACAGTAAAGCTTCAAGGAAAACGGAAGAGTACTCTCTAACTGATTCAAACTAAAGCATTGTTTCGTTCATGTAAAGATAAAGAACAGTAATGAATTTTTGCAATGAGTAATTATGTTAGCACGCAAAACAATCGTTTCTTGACAAAATTACTGAAATAAAATGGCTCTAAGATTTCAGTAAATAATACTCCTTAAAAATTGTTTCAGCATGTCACTTTCTATTGATAAATCGACACAGGAAAAATTTAAGAGGAAACACTTTACAATATTGACAAAATTCACTCAATTATAGTTTATAATGAAAGATAAATGGAAGTATGGGAAGTAACAGTCAAATTTACGAGACTGGACGCACGGACACATCGAGGTCGCTCTAATATCATCCTTGAATTACCGATAGTTAATTCTGAATTTATATGTACAACTTGGTCTTAGGTATTAATCTTTGATTATTTTAGCGTGGAATATTCTTAGGTATTAATCGTTGATTATTTTAGTGAGAAATATTCTTAGCTATTAATCGTTGATTAGTTTAGTGTGGAATATTCTTAGCCATTAATCGTTGATTAGTTTACTGTGGAATATTCTTAGTCATTAATCGTTTATTATTTTAGTGTGGAATATTCTTAGGTATTAATCGTTGATTATTTTGAGTTGGAATATTCATACCACGAGCATGAAGTATATATCTACGTATTACTTATGATGGTGTCTAATTCGGCAAATAAAAGTGATGTATTCAAATTACAAACTGTACAAACTATACACTAAAGTCTGATCCTCACTTTATACCATTGGTTGGGTTCATCAATATCAAGTTCAGCATTATTGTTTTTTTATAAATTTGAAATGTTTGATACATACGAATGTTAAGTATCTCATCAGAGTAATATTTTTTGCGTTAAAGCAAAACTCGAGCCAATGGAACGCGTATAGGAAGTGTTCTTTGCCCACAAACAGTTCACCAACACGCGTAACACGCCTACTCGTGGCCTATGAACTATAGAGATGATTGGTAAATGAACCTACATTGACAATCATGCACGTTGAAAATTAAGAAAACAAACACCAACTATGGCAGTGCTAAGTAATATTAGGTGCCTGAAAATACGATTAATCTTGCCTGATCCTAATACATGCACTCTTCCACCTATAGATCACAAGAGGTCAAGCGACACTTAAGAAATATCAATAAATATGAAGCGGGTCTGAACGTATAAAGCTCTCAGACTGCAGTTTTTACTTTAACTTGAATCATGATTAAAAGTAAAGTTAGAGACTATGAACGCCTTAGATTTAGAATAGACCAAATAATAAAAGTTTTATGAAATAAGAAAGGAATTCACAAAAAAACTTGAACCTCATTGAAATAAAACCTGAGCTTCAACTTGAAAGAAGCACTGTGCGGAGAAAGTCCTTTAGCCAACTGATACAGCGCAGTTGAACAGATCCTGCACAGGGTAATAAGTCAAAGCACTCTTTAATACATAAAGGTATCAATAGATTGAAAATATTGTGGCCTGGGAAGCAAATGAAAAGGTGCTCAGGAAACTGTCATGAAGAGCTTACATCAGATCGAATTATTCACGGTATCGTTACCTTCATTAAATTCTATTGCATTATCGTTACAGTGAGTTTAGGATGACTTGAACGACGTACGAGGTCTTGACCTCTGTACGAGTTTGTTACAGAGAAGGTCAAGCGTTCATACATCAGTAATATCAACTCTGGCAATTACTCGTACCTAAGAAATGCAAATGCCATCGACTGGTTTCCAGTTTGACGATACTCGTATTGCTGGAAGTGTGAAAGTATTTACTGTGCATATCAATTCACGCTTTAATATTTTTAATGTTTTTAGAATAAATCACCAGTTCAAAATATACTAAAAACATTATGATAATTCTGGGAAACCACAAAGAATTCCAAGCCTGACTGAAAATAAACACTACTATCTCCACTAATGCTCAAGAAAACGGCTAGTGAGGAATTATTGGCCTTCCTCCGCACTTCTCAATGTGATTAATAATTATAAAAGAGACAGTCCATAACGATACATGTGATGAATCACTTGAAACTTAACGTCAACGTCCAATAATTTTGAATAACAATAGCATTCATCAATTACTACCACTGAGTATTCCGTTGATAAAAATTGAATTCTATATAGTCGGTCTGCGCTGGACACTAGTTTATTCTCTAAGCTCAGTGTTGATCGTAATTCTGACAATGGAAAAGCATTTAAAACAACCATGTATTCAAAATGAAAGCCAATGAGCGGTGCACAGATCGTTTAACGTACCAAGGTGTGCATGACTTCAAAATTGTAAAAATAATGTTGTAAAGAATGGGATGATCTAAAGCTTACAAATTCATAGCACGTTACAGCATGCCTTTGAAACATTTTGGTACAAATTCTACTAGTCTGGACAAGCCAAAGGTTAACATAAAACCCAGTAGAATGCAAGAAAATATGGCTCTGAAAACATGTCCATTATATTATGTCATGTTAGGCATCTTCTGGGCGACACGGTACTAGAGTGTGTTGCTGACACAATTACTATAACAGTAAAGTAAGTAGTTTGTAAGATACTAGTTTGGAAGGAATGTATGGAACACATGCGAGATACCCTAAAACGTAGGAGTGAGGAAGCTGATCGCCAATTAAATGACAAGCAAAAAGTACCATGGAACAGGTCAGTGATCCACTGCTCGTAGTACCCGTACGGCAACATGAAATCACAGCAACAGTTCAACATACAGGCAAAATCCAAGCCTCACCTCAACAGACCTCTAAAATGACAGACTAGTCAGAGTTACGGACTCTAATCAGAGTCATACAAACTGATCAGAATCGTATACACTTGTCAGAGCCACATAATAATAAACGGTAATAAAAGGTGACCGACTGAGTGCAGGGTAGCAAGGGTGTGTGAGATAGTCGTGCTACCAGGTCATGGGTCATAATTTATAATGTGTCACTCGTAGGTCACAATACTCACAGTGTGGGGTTCATGAAAGGGAAACTACACGCAGATATGGGCCCATAAATGACATCATGGCACATGTATGATGCTCACTAGACGTAAAAGTGTTAATTCCATATCATTCTTAACTCTCGACCTGTGTATGTATATTTGCAGTATCTTTGCATGGCTGAAATGCTTGTGATCTACTAAGATGTACGCCCGTGACTGAAATATTTATGCATAATTGAGGTGCATGTGCGTGATTAATGCATTTACTCAAGACGGCATTGGACTTGGGTAGCAGCCCCCGAATAGACCGAACGGCTAGTTCCTGTTGCCATATTCTATTCTACTCCAGCATGGGACGTACTCCATCAGAAATCGGTGGCCCGTGGGATGGCACCAGGAAGCCTGTACTCCGTCCCTGTGCCAGGGATCATCGACCGCGTCCAGAGAAGCAAGTTGAGTTTTTTTAGGAGCAGCCGCCGCTGAGAAGCCGACGGCGCAGGGATATGCCGGCAGCTACCGGTGGACAGCAGAGGGACTTTGGGTCCAGCTTTTCAATTTCCTCTTTCTTTCAAGTTTCTTCCGAAAATTCGACCCAGATTGATATCTTAAAATGGATGCAAAGCACTCTCGTTAATTGGAGTTGCTATTGGTTTAATGATATTGCAATTCCGTGTCGAAAGAAATGCATGAAGAATCTTCTTTGCTCTCAATTCCATTAAAATTTAGGTAAAGATAAATTTTATACAGCTTGGATAGATCGTTACATGTTTTGACTCAGCTAGGTTTTCCTATAAAATTAAAGTCCTCATAAATATTCCAGAACAAGGAGAAAAAACTCGTCCCATTTATTTAAAAATAGAGCAAGAACTATTTAAATATGAGCTTTGATGCTCATATCAAAAAATAAGGTACTTACATCTATGAATGCACTGATGATACGCAATTCAAATGTTATGTATTACCTGTGCTAACATTTCCTGCTCAGAATTGCACTATCAACAATTTTGAAACCCAGCGAACTTTTGTCGGCACAGCACGGTGTTCTCATCCACCCTGAATAGGGAGAGAAATCTTATTCAAAACACAATATTGAATCGATAGGAGAGGAGTTCTATGAAACGTGAATTTGAAACTTCCATCAAAGATAATTTGCATCACAAAGTTGATGTGCAGCTACGACAAGAAGTTAAAATAGCTTTAATAAACCTTGAGCGGTTAAGTTAACGAAGAACTTAATGCAACCAGATAAAAGTATTTATATCCTATTGCTTATACTTATCATTTAAGCAGAAGATTTTGATTGCATGCAGTTGATTTACTAAAACAGATGTCCAGACTTGTAAACTCGCCCACTAACTAACACTAGCTCTATAAATCTTAGCTTGCTCTAAGCGCACATATGATAATTCGAGCACCCATTAAACAGAACATAATGGATCTTGACTCAGTGTCTAGGCTCTTCAACCCTCTATTGGGTAAAATACAAGAACTATAAATTTAATAATTGTCAATAATACTAGCTAAGTTCTCACTTGTAGGGTACACAATTTAGAAATCTAAAGAATTGAAACGACTTATTAAAGAGTTAATGATATTAGGTACAATTATATCCTGAATAGTCTAGGGATGATACCGAACATCTTTTAATATTTTTGGAGTGCCTCACAAAAGGTTAAAGAAATCGATGTGTAGAGTAACTTTAGTTCTTGAGCAGAAACAATGGAAGTATAGACAATAATATTTTGAGCAACGGAGAACAAGGAGAAAAATTTTCAATTTTCATGCAGTGTAGTACCGCACACCAGTTACTCTTTAACACACTAGCAAATCTATAGTTACTCTAAATATATGGACAATTATTGGGCATAGCATTACGCATAACATTAACAGCACGAATGCAGGCAACGCTTTTCAACCGTAATTCATGTAGGTACGATATTGTGCGTGGAAAAAGAAACTACACAATACTCCCG
Source organism: Trinorchestia longiramus (assembly GCA_006783055.1). NCBI lineage: Eukaryota > Metazoa > Arthropoda > Malacostraca > Amphipoda > Talitridae > Trinorchestia > Trinorchestia longiramus. The sequence continues at coordinate 2,040 of VCRD01000205.1, read as the reverse complement.
CGTTTGTTGGGGGCAACTATCACTTAATGCACATATTTAAAAAGTATGGAGATGCTTGATCACAATACTCTCCAGGAATAAAGTAAACAATCTTCAATTATCAACTTACGCTTGTGCTTTCTTTTCATTATTTTTAAAGCAGATCGAGATGCAATGAATGAAGAAAATACAAATTAATTATTCATTCACGCAACATTGAGCTGTTGAAAACTGCAAGACTCGTAATTTCAAAGCAGATGATTGCCCTAAACAAAATGTGTGCTCTTTAACTGTACACGATAGACTTATCGCACCATAGATGCAGAAATGATATTACAGTAGTACCAGTCTCGAAAAAAGTAACAGAAAACAAAACAAAATGATCTTCCTCCCGAAGACAAAATAAAATAAACGCACGTTCATCAATTTTCAAATTTAGAAAGATACAACCTTGAATTGCTGCAGAAGCGGAAGCATACTAACAGTCTTACAAACATACGACAAAAATTTTTCCATTGGCAGGCAGCGGTGTCATTCTGCACGATGCTGCAAGCGAAGTTAGCGTCGCAAGACAAGAAATCGCTACGACTAACTCAATTTCTTAGAAGTACTGAAGAGTATCAAGTAGAGTAGAGTACTCCAAAGAATGCTACAGAAAAACTTTAATTATTTAGAAACGATGGAACAAAATCTGGCACGTGAAAGGGACAAACTAAGAAAATTCCCTATTAATCAAAATGCAACAACGGCAGCCGAGAACGTAAATCCCACACGGAAACGAAGCGACACGTTCTTGTTAGCGTGGTAGCCGGAACAGAATACGAACTGAACAAACATGCACTTACCTTCTACAAATAGTAAGTACAGGCAAGAGATACATACATAAGAATATAATCAAACTTCGCTTTATTGTAACTATAAATGCATAACCATGAAAAAAGAACTATAAGTACGACAAAGACGAGTGTTAAAATAATGTATAAATTTCAACACAAAGCTGTGTTACGAAGCAAAATGAACGTATGGGAAAAAGGAAAGGTAAAAACAATGCTTTATACATGATAAATGTAATAGAAAGATAAACAATTGACAAGATTGACGGATGTATGATATGTTGAAACAAAAATAGGAATACCCGTGTTTTTACACCCGCTTTTACTCGAAAAGGACTTCCTGTAGAAAGGACACACTGATGATTTACTCAAAAGTTGTACGGGTAGAAAACCGGCTAACATTTGCATACCCTAACGTCTTGTCAAACACAATGTCGAGTATTGAGAACCTGGTGGACAAACTATGGATAAATGAGGTAAAAAAATTGAAAAAGAAATACATTGAAAAATTGGTAACCTGGAAACTAAAATGGAGACAAATATATGGAACATTTATATAGGAGAAACAACCTAATAGATATTCCAAACTAATAATTTTATGTACCATAATTGTGAAAGCATCTGAAGGCAGTAGAATCAGCAATGGAAAGACAACACTGCTAGCGATAAACAATGCAGAAAGTAAAGTAAACTCAGGTAGGTGGTTATTCAGACTTCGTCGTGTTCACATAGACTGGGCCATCAATATTCTGTGTGGCTACACGCCGTCGTATTCATCAACCAACACACACCGCGAAAATTCGTGATGCATAGAAGTGACATAATAATTATTTTGATGTACGTACTTCACTGGGTTATCTAAGAGTAACTAAGAACAAATTCCTACTCAGATTGATCAATCTGGATTGCGGGATGTTATTTTTGACGGTACGAGAGGAATATGAGAGCTGTCACACGCAGGCGAAGAACCTGGAAAAGCATGTAACGGATCTTGAAAATTTCAAGAGCGTAACCCATGAACGCACCGTGAAGGAGCCTTGCGAAGAGAGGGGGTCCTGGGGAAGAGGGTCTTGTGAAAAGCAAGAGGTCCTGGAGAAGGGAGACCTGGGGAAGAACGTCTTGTGAAAAGAAGGGGGTTCTGGGGAAGGGAGTCCTGGGAAGGGGATCCTGGGGAAGGGGATCCTGGGGAAGGGGATCCTGGGGAAGGGGATCCTGGGGAAGGGGATCC
>VCRD01000204.1:393511-416084 GCA_006783055.1 Trinorchestia longiramus | reverse complement strand
GGAAGACCCGGGTTCGAATCCCGCTGCCGACATGGTTGACGCAGCTGGAAATACGGCATGGGACTTGGGTAAAACAACCGAATAACTATCGAAGTAATTCTCCGACTCAAGAATGGGCCAGAAGGTTCGTTCCTATAGCCTCATTCTATTCTATTCTATCATGTTTGGTCTCTCTAGATCATGCTTGTAAATATCAGATCCAGATTGGACGGGCAAATCATGCTAGGTCACACTAAGTCTTGCTTGGTCATGTAAACCATGCTTGGTCAAGCCAGGTCATTTTTGACCAAGCTTGGTCATGATGATCGCGTAAAATATACAGACTGAGTATATCTACTTAATGATAGGGGCTGCTAATGATCACCAAACATATTGTGTTGATTCTATTCATTTAATAAATACTAACGTCTGAACAAGCAACTTGACCTAACATTAACATTTGCTGCAACTTAAGGGCAAATTATTAGTGTAAAACAGCGTTTTGTGGACCCTTGAACGACTATTCTTACACCATTAAAAAAAATTATTTCTCAAAATTGAAGACTTTCTTTTACGTGCTTGCTTAAACAGTCAGCCCGGTAATGCCAGAACCACAAGTAGGATTTCATTTTTGATAAATTGTTTTATACTAATAAAAAATAAATGTAATTAGTGGGAGTAATAGGAGTCAGAGAGCGAGTTTTAAAACGAACTATTGTCGAACAGATTTCTATGTATCATAATATACACTGGTATTTTACCTCCGCTTCTGTTTTACCTCCGCTTCTGAACTGTAGCCAAATGCTCAACTGGAAGCCTTGGAATCCAAACTGAACAGCTTTGTTCTTACAGCAAAATTGCCGAATTGAATTTAACTCTCCAGTCTGCATCGGCAATTTCAGAAACTGAATCTAGATAAGAAGTCGTTTTCGTAGCTCTGGCCTCAATGGAAATACTTAGTTGACATTGTCAGAGCTTTGGTCTGTGTCGCAATGACCCAGTTCAGCTGATTCAATGTGCCTATTTTTTGCGACTCCAAATTGGCAGGTATGCCTTTATCTTGCATGTGGTGTTCATTGAAATTTGCTATGCAAAATAGAACTTGAATGTCGGAGTTCACTTGAAAATACCAAGAAGTATTCGGAAATAATATCGAGTATTGCCTGACTCATCATATATAGAGTACTTGTATCATACATGGCGAACCGCAAAAAGCTGTTAAATCTTTTGGTTTGCAGTGAGGTATTAGGGAAAGCAGTAGAAAGAAATGCACAACTGTTGTCTTTCTGAACCATTATCAACATATTGGTTTTCTTGGTATTTCCATCAGGACATAAACAAAGCATAAGGCAAAACTCACAGCAAAGCAAGTTGTGTGTTGCATATGCACCTTGAAATAATATTGGTTCAAAAAGATTGTTTGGATATCTGAACTAGGAGACAAAATTCATGTTTGTGAAGACCCAGATCTTAAACTTTTACATGAGGGCTCTGGCTAAACGTTAGAGATGCTTTAACAATTTCTTTCTGAGGTACAACAAATACCTACAAAAAGAGGTCTTGTGAATAATGCACGTAAAAAGGTGCTATGTTAGCGATTTTCTTTATACTCGATCACGAATTTATTCGCTAGCCATGAAAGCCTGCGAAAAAAAAAATTTTACGCTCCGTCATATATGATATTTTGAGGTCGAAAAATTTTACGCGTGTGCGACCGTAGATTTCAATTAATAGTCAGTCAGTCCAACCATGCATTGAAGAACACATGATAAGTGACAATGTTCCGTGAAGGCTCTATTATTAAATTAATCTCGAAGAAATATTGTTTTCTAAAAAAAACGTCCTTCAAAAATAATATGTTCACGTACTATTAGAACTGAAGAATATATATCAGGTAGCATCTACGTTGAAGAACGAAAAAACATGTTCACCTCTCCTGAATTTTCTGAAAGACCGAAAACCCAAAAATATATCTAGATTTTACTCACTATCTTTACTATCTAATATGTACTGAAACTTCAAAAACGATTCTTATCATTTTATAAAGTGATCCTGTTGAAGTGCGTGACAGGGCGCATCACTTGTGCACAAAATGATTTCATGTTAAAGCGTTTGGTTGTCACTTGAATGAGTGCCCGAAAAACACATCTCTAAAGTAGAAAATGTTTTTGAAATAAGAGAGGGAGCATACACTACGTAGTTTCCCTCGTAAAAGCGAGACATAATTTGGTTAAGAGCAGCGATGCAATTACAGTCCAGCGCGCTTGGAGTTGGACCACAGATGCAGTCACACGAGCAGTAAGGATAACTTACAATTCTCATTGAGTTTTTGAAAGCTGTTAGATAAATTCAACATGACGTGCTCACTTGAAAAAAAGTGAAAGCCAATTGTTTCGTAAATCCAGTTATACGAAGAGGTGAACTCGCGTGATATAAGAAATATTTAACTGTCCAACGATAAGAGGAAAACAATCAGCAGTGAAGAAGAGAAATGATATGAAGGCATCGTGATTTCGGTAATAGGTTTGAGAAAAAATTTTCTATCTTAAAGTAAAACTTATCTCAAACTATATGAGGCTTGAATTTGAATGCACACACGGCTAATTTGAGCTATCATAATGTTTTCAACTCCAATTTTTACTGAAAAAAAGGCTCATTTAAAAATCCTTAAGTAAAGCCTAAGTTTCCCTGTTTGTTTATCATTCAGACTTCGTAGCCAATCCAGCCATAGGAACTTAAGCTCGTGCATAGTGAACATATTTTTTGAATGATTATGCTGAACTATGCATTTGTAGATACATTATTACCAGCCATCAGACAGATATTGTGAACACATTTATGAACCAAGTAAACAGATTTTTTCAATTGGGACTCTCCAATCATCCTTTTTCATTCCCAGTCGGCCGTCATTTATCTACAATAGACCATCCATTTTTTATTCTTTTATCCCTGGAGCACATCAAACAAAATGATCTTAAATTATAACACCGAAAGTCAGAGCCCATAAACTTAATAGCTCGCACAGTCTGTCAACAAACACACCCGCTTCCGTGTAGCCAGGAAGGTGTCATCTTTGGTCCTCTCGTTAGGCGTGAGTGCTCATGCTTACTCGGGTCTAGAATATTTGGTCAGCGTAGGCGTCCACCGACAGAATTTTTCAGTTTTCATCAGGACGTGATGCTGAGAATCAGCCGAGGGATGATAGCTGCCTCAGACGAAGATTCAGCAGTCGTTTTCTTTGAGAGCTGACACCGGTAATGAAAATTCAGTTCGTGAAGTTAACTTTGTGAACACCAGCATCCAGTTTACAGGCTGGTATAGAGGCTAGTAAACAGGCCGGTATGCAGGCGGCTGATGTTCAAAGAGTTAAACAGAACTCATTAGCACCGTTCCGCTGTTTTTCAACTGGCATTGTAAACAGTCACTACAATCATTTGTTTCTGTTATGCTGATGAATATTTTTTACTCACAATAACACATTTTATGCCCAATTTGAGAACGATGTCTTTAGTCAATGTTCTATTTTAAAAAAGAATTGTACTGCATAACACTGAAGTTCTCTCTGATCAGAGTTGTGTCTCTCAAGCAAGAAGTCAGCTATTATATAACACTTGATTGCAAAGTAAATGCTTATAAATAACATAAATATGTTTATTCTGCCGTAGTAGAAGATGAGCTGGTTTTAAGTTCCATTGGTTAATGGTAATTTGTGCGATGGAAGTTGAAGGGTAGAAAAAATCAATGCACGCATATCACAAAGACGGAATATTCAGGATTCATTGTTTATACGAGGTAGCAATAGTGATTAAAAAAGGTCCTAATAATTATAATATTCATAATATTAGTGTGCTATTCGTACGTTAAACGTAAAATTTATCGTAATAATTCTGATAATAATAACAATAAAGTATAATATTAACAATAATAGTTTAGTGACCAAATTCAAAATAATATCTAACAGAGATGATCCAGCACAAGTTTTACATTTCTTATTCAGATTTAAGCTTGTATTATCAAGCACAACCTGGAAATGTTTCGCGCAAGTGCTAGACGTAGTCTCTACACTTGTAGCTATGAACTAAAAATTAGTTTTTTCGTTGGCTTGTTAAGTGAAAATTACATCTGCTGAGAGCTTTCATTGAACTTTTTAGTAATTTTTATACTCTTTTATGCATTAAAAAAGACAAAATTCAAACATCTATATCAATCCAACTTGAAACCAATATCATTGGTGTCAAGTATTGTGATTCACAGATGTTTTGATAAATAAATATTCTGATACACATATATTTTGATATAATGATATTCTGATGCACAGGTATTTAGATTAACTAGTCTTCCAAAACACAAGAATTGATACAAACTGAAAAAAGAGCTAGCTATCATTATTGAATTTGCAAAACACAGAAATTGCATGCAAAGGCTTTTTTTTTACCAATAATTACATTGCTATTTTTGTTTTGCTTTACGATGACGTAGAACAGCAACAACAGTTTTTAAACCAAACCGACGACACAGGACTTCAAAAAGTCTCTTACCTTCGAATGAATCAGGGAATACAAATTTTTCCAAAATGAATTATCCGTTCAGTGGTACGGTCAAATTTTCAGATTAATTCATGCACCGAAGTTCCCAGAACTAAATTCTTTGAACAACTTATCAACCACACTCTCCATTAACCTTACCTTAAAAATAACGCTCGCTTCAACTGTCATAAAAATAGGGGCTCCAGAAATAGATGTCAAAAGTCCTAAATAATAACTTACTATGTAATCTTTTCCCTCTCTTACGTGGCAGATATACAAAAAATTAAGGAGACAATATTGAACTCTTAACAGGCTTTTCTTAGTCGTTGTAAAGCAATAACTGGAGTTCATATAGATCTTTTCTCAACTGTAGGAGTAATTAAAGGCATATATTGGCATTCAGAGCGACCTAAATAGGCAGCGAGTCCATAGTTAGCTCGCATCCAACACGAAGTTAAGATGTTGAAAGCATTGCAACAGAATTAAGCCCGCCTTTGAATTCTTCAATTCGTGGCTTTCACCAGCAGTGAAACCACATAAACATGTCGTGAGCGGACACTAAGAATATTTACTGCACCACTGTGACTGTACTGATTTACTTGCAACAGGGTGACTAATATGGCAATTCAGGCATGAGGTCCACGAGTCCACCTGGCTGAACGAAGGTCTAGGTAACTTGATATTCAAACGAGGGATATAATGATAACTTCAATTGAAAAATATGCAGACACTGTGATTTTTTCCCTAGCAGCTAGTAAAGCAACGTACATTTGGTAATACCACAAAGAAGATATTTAATTCTGCCACTTACTCCCAATAATTTGCAAGATGCTGGAAATAATTTCCTCGTCGAAATAATTCTGATTGATTGATCACCGCTGAATTTACTGACGTGCATGAAAATGCAAGCTGCAAAAATGTCAATTTATGTATTACTCTAAGGCAAATGCTACTGTAATAGGCAGTTGGAAAGAAAATTGACAGCAACGTTTAGGCTGTTATATGATTTATAAATAACTAAGCTATTTTTCAAACACAACCCTGTGAATGATGTGGTTGATAAATACATAAGCATAAGCATCATTTTTTATATGCATCGAGTTGTCTGGTGGTGTGCTGGGCGGTTGTGTTCATTGGTAAGTTGTACTATTTTAATTTCCTATTTGTTTCATTGAAATCTTTCATGAATCAAACAGTTGTTTCAATCCTGTTGCCCACGTTAAAGTTAAAAAAATACGCTATTTCGCATGATGTCGAAGTAAATGGATGCAGTAGACGCTGAATTTTTATTAGTTGCCGAAGTCAGAATTTATGTCAAGAAGTGTTATACGAAGAAGTAAGAATGACGTCCAAATGTATGTGAAAATAAAGAAAAAAGGTTCAATATCTCTTTTAAGTCGAGTCCTACTGCCAAACTCGGGAACAACCGCCACGCGTTCGGGTAATAGCTATTTCTTTCAGTGGCTTCACATCAACTTTAATACCCTGTAAAATGGCATAAATGGAGCAGAAAATTATGAAATATTTATTTCACAATGCTCAAGTGACTCATAAGCCACGAACAATATATATTGACCACCAGTGTTTCCAGAAATTGGATATCTCTGGAAATTCGTGCCCCACAACCTACTTGGTCTCTTAAAAACTGTCTCTGCGCAAAGCTACACACAACCACTTAATGTCGAGGCCGCAGCCGCACTGGTGATCAAAGCTCCTGTTCATATTATTGCATAAAAGTTGATCATAATTTGTAACTTCACCTGTCAGGTTGTCATGCTGGACATCAAGCAGGTGTTCACACATCTTGTCTGCGAGATATACTAATAACCCATGGCAGACATTTATGATTTGTACGATGTTCTGATGTGTCGCACACGTGGCTTGTGAATGACAGGCATAGATATTATCGACGTACATGACTGTTGAATCAGTAAAGCGGCTCGTAGGCACGTGGAACGTGTACGTAATATTTTAAGCCTAAAATCGATAGTGATTTTTTTCTATAATAGGTTTGAAAACCTGTAATATTGACTATGAAATTAAAGTTACAACCTCTGGGTTGGTGATATTATACATATAGATCAAGTTTGATTTTATATATTTAACATGTCAAAACGCGATCTACACACGAAACGCACAAATCACTGCTAAATCAAATCTCAATTTATCTCTAATCAATCTTGTGAAAAACGTCGAACATCTTAATTTTGAGGAAGCAACTCTTCGCTTTGTTAAAATGTTGCAAATACAAAAAGGCCTTGATGCCAACGATAGCAAGAGGATGAGAAGAATATTTTTAGAGTTCTTGTGGGTGTATTCTATTATAGAATTGATGTTCTGTTTATTCAGCGCTGGAAATTGCGTGAATGTATTCTAGTATTGTAATGATGTTTGTGACACTCTTAGTGAAGAAATACATTACGGAAGACGCAATTTCAGTAGAGAAAAATATTCAGTGCAGAAATGCCTACAGTAAAAAAGTGCATTTAGAAAATAAATTCATGTAGCAGAGACGTACAAGTTGCAAGGACTATTTGAGGGCAGTTTTAGAATATTTAATAAACAATAATATTGCAGCAAAAAGTTTATATATTTAAATCAAATTTGTGTAAATATCCTCGATGATTCTTCTTTATCAAATTATCTTATGCAGCCACCTTTGTCTTCAATGACTGCTTCTATGCGGGTCTGAAACCGCTGAGAAGCTGCAATTAAATGATGCATATTCATTTCGGACATCACCAGGACCATGGCAGCCTTCAGTGAAGCTATGGTACTATGAAGATGTCGATTAGTATTCCGTTCAACGTTGCTCCACACGTAATAGTTAAGAGGATATAAACCTGGCGAGTTCGGAGGCCACAAACTGGAAGTCACATAATCGTAAAAATTCTATGAAACTAATCTTGGGTTACTATCGCTCTGTGAGAAGGTGCTGAGAAATACTGATAAATGAATGGTCTCTTATTGGATACTTTTCTGCCCAGGACTTAAAAACCGTTTTTAGAACATCAATGTCTCCAGCAGCACTAACCCTAAGACCCTGTGGAAAAATGCAGGGTGGCATGACATGACCTTCATTAGTCACAACTCCTAAAACCATCACAGAAGACGGAAATTTGGTGTGGATTACTCTGAGTACTTCATAAAGATTTGCCTTAATAATTTGAATTTGTTATCTGAAATTAAAATTCATTATAAATGATTCGAGTGTGTAATGAACTGAAAACGACATGTCCTCAAATAGCCCTCGCACCTTGTATATTTAGTGAAAAATTACATTTACCGAAAAAATGCATCCAATGTGAAAGTACTTAGAAAAAACTGTGCTGTTTTCGGCTGCACAACCCATTCCTTTTAGAAAAAAATATTATGTTCCACAACGTTGGATGTGAGATAAATTTACTTTTCGTTAATGAAAAATATATGCTTTCAGACTATTCTACAGAACTAAGATAAAAATCTAGTATCGATGCAGACATTTTCTATCGAAGTATCGAAGAATCGATAACGGGAAACGAGCGGTCTTTCTTGGGTGCAGAGGCTCACTCCGTCATGAGAGAAGTGAACTCCTTTTTTTTTACCGTGCAGGAAGAACGGAATGTCGGACGTGGCTACAAAAGGGCTTCAAATTTTGGCTTGAGCTTTAATTAGCGAAACCAACAGTAGCTCTAATGTATTTTCTTATAGGAACGAGGGTTTTTAAATTTCAGCTTGTTGATGGTTATAAATAAACGTAACACATCTAGTTGTGGGTAAGTTACAGAAAATTATTATAATGCTCGGTTTTTGCTACGTGGGTTCCGTAAATGCCATCCGTGTTTATGAAGAGAAGAGTTCTGAGGTGCACGTAAGCTCAGGGGTTGTGGACAGGCCTGTGTAACACTGCATACTACTCCTAATAAACTATGACCAATCTTGATGAGCTTCATTTCTACGAATTTTGTTTTTATATCTTTAATTTAAAATACCGGATTCATAATTAATAATACATAATTTTTCAAATCATTTATGTTGCATCAGTATAGGTACTGTATCTTAATTGCTTACCAGTGCTTACCCTAGAACCTTTAGTAAAAAAAACACCGAAAAATAATCGAAACAACCCTGCACTTATTTCCAAGATTGTTCGACTGGTGTGCGTCTCCGCTTGCGATGTGGGAAGAGAGTTCGATACCCGTCGCCGCCTTAGTCTGTTTGTGCCTGATCACAGGCGGACGTAAAACATGCCCAACAGCTGCAACTTTGGATGCCTGGAGCAAGACTAAATCTTCACCACGCTCATCGAAACACCCCTACGAGCCTCTACTTCAAGTTGCAGCACAGAGGACGAGGATTTTACTAAAATTTCTGTCTTTTCTTTCTTTCTTCAATGTACTTAATAAACTAGATAGTCTATACTTGCGCTTGAAAGTAATTCTAAAAGCATTTTGTATATCGGAACAGATACTCATTTTCATAAATGAAATATTCGTTAAAAGAAAAAAGCGCAACCCACAAACCCAACCAGTAAATGAACTCTTTTGGTCCCAAAAACATCCGCCATCATTGTGATGGACGACCTTTGTATTGGGTTTCTATGGAAGGAAAAATCCACAGCTATCCCAGCAGAAGTAAAGAGCGTGCAGCAGTAAGGTTTCAATGAACTTATTTTCTAATTAGTGGAAACGAAGCTGTAGTGCTTTATCAGCAAAAAATAAGAACATACATACCTCCATCATAAAAACCTTGCCGCAATCACCAATGCTTGGAACATTAGCATTGAGCTGCATTCTGGTATGATTGTAAGAAAAAAAGTTGACAGGTGTAAAAAAAGTTGACAGGTGGTTTTAGTTGACAGGTGTACCTGATAGGTCTACATTGACAGGTTCGCGTTCAGTGCTTTTTGATAAAATCTGCAACATGATCAAGGGAACTGACTTGATTGAGAACGTCAGGTAGACACTGCAGGCAGGCGCGTCCAACGTACTTGATCTCATTTAATCATCATTAGATGATGAGAATTTGCCGACGAGTTTCAATCCAGTGATGTCGATTTAATAAGGTAAGAGAAAAAATGCCCAGATGTCGATAATGCGAAGAGCTTCGCGACTAATTATCGGAGAAAAAGCTTTAGTCTTCATCGTCATTTCGACGTAGAAAAACGTGACTGAGATCAGGTTCCTGCTGCTGCTGCTGCATCTTGCTTCTTGATTTTTTGATCAGATCCAAGAGGAAGAAATTGTCACAGGAGTCTGTCAAATATGAAGATGACTTCAATCAAACTCATTATAGTTGGAATCACAAGAATCCTTTAAAAACTGTTTCACAGATAAAAACTTCTTTCCGATTTTCACATGAAAATATGAAAACAATGACGGTTTAGGAAAAAACGATACGAGATAGAAAAAACCAAACGTTACAATTTTTGAAATTAATGGAAACTACACCATTCAACTATTGTTGTCATAAGAAGCAGGTTTTTGAGGGTAGTACCGATCATATATGCACAAAATGGAGCATATACATGTAACGTACCGTTTGAAATACCAATCATAAGAAAACATTGAAATATAAGTATTCGGATAGTTAAAAAGGTAAAGGATGTACTCGTATTCAACTTGAATTTAGATTTTAGTTCTGAAATATATGATCATTTATGTGACCTACGTTTTTGTTTGAACAAATACGTGGCCTTTTATTGGTACTGTGTTAGTTTGCTCAACATTTCTAGAGTTATGTAGTTGATTTCTTGAACGATATTTTGTTATTATTCCTTCAAAATATCAGACATAGTAATGTTAACTTTTGCCTTCAAATATCCTCGCAGGATTTTATCAGGATAATTTAAATCTGGAGACCAGGGTAGTCATGGAACGTCATCATAACACGAAATTAATAAGAGGGGTAAAATTTTCTCTAGCATCTTCATCGATTCCTTTTTGTTGAGCCCGTTTCTCTGAATTTAGCGCCCGTTGATTTTATGCGATTTTTATATGGACTTTACGAGCATTAAAAATGATTTTGCAATAACTCTACACCGTAATAACTGACCAATTATACTGGAAGAAACGTTCCATAATTTTGCTCGCTTCTGCTTAGTGTAGAAGATCATTATTTTTTAAAATTTTTACGAGTTATCGAGCAATGTGAAGAAGTTATAGGTAAAATAGGATTAGTTCTTCAACAGAGTTCAAAAGTATCTCTTATTACCTAGAGTTATCAAAATTCCTTATTTTACGTAGTTTTATTGTTGGGGTCTTTCTAAAAGGGTGCTTTAGTTACTTATGCCCCACTCAACATATTTAAAAATTTTCACATTAATATTATGTCTCAAAATACCAGGTACGTATTCTTCCACTTTATTTTCTCAGATATATAAGGGAGTTAGAACTTTATTTGGAAAGCATTTCGAAAATGTATTTCTATAACATAGACACCATTCATCAAAACTGAGTTTCACGTTAATTTTTCTTGATTGTACTTACACACTTTTTATTTTATGATTTTTTCTCTTTAAAAAAATAGAAAAATCAAAAGTTTGGAAATTAAAAACGTACTTTTCTTATGAAACGTTCATAGAAATATAAAACAAATACAGCAATCGGTTATCATAACAAATAACCCTCATTTACATTAACATAGAGGTGAATAATTGTAACTCGTTCATTTGAAGAAACTTCAGTGATAATTCCTCTCGGTGTGGGTAGGCGTTTCGATCCGTAATGTACGACAATAAATTGTAATTTATTACGTTATGTATTTAAGCATGATATTTTGAACACTCATATATACTTCTCCGAAATCAATGGATTCAAAAAGCATGTTCTTTAAAACATGCAATGGAAAAGTTTGTGAAGACATTTTTATCACGAATGTCACAAGTTGAAAACTTTCAGGAACATGAAACTTTGAACCCAGTGAAGTAACAGTATTCTAACTTATTGAAAAAATCAATAGACATGGAACGAGAATTTACCAAGGCTTCAAGCGTCAATATTAAAGGCTTTTAAGAAATGATGTTTTAAATTTAGAGATTTTATGTGCACTTTCAGGTGTTCTGCTCGACGAGGAGGTCGGAATTGAAGAATTTTCTGAAGCACAAAAGTGCAAGCTTAATTGTAGTAGGCCTAATGAACAGAAATTAAATACCAAATGGTGCTCTAAACTCGAAATTAAATTGCAGCGTTGTCTAAAAATCAAACGGAAAAGATTTTCAAAGGAATTTGTTGTAATGCTGATATAGATGCTGATTGTAATGCTGACCACCCGATTATTCTTTGTATTTATGTTTTCAACCTTAGCAAACAATGAGATTGTATCATTTTCACCAATTTTACATATATATTGCGCATTGTTAATTTCTATACTTTACTTAATTCTTCTATAAAAGTATTTTGCAACTCCCCATTCAGAGCAGCCTACCAACTATAACCGTCTGATTTAGAATTGGTATTAATCTAATTATCTAGTGAACATGAAAATATATTTACGTTATCTATCAATTAAGCAACAAAATAATTATTTAAAATCTTTCAAAGGCACCCCGTAGACTTTTTTGACAAGATTGGTTCACTGACCTGCTGTATCGTTGAAGAGCGCCAGATTTGTGCTTACCTCATGTGTTATTTCCGGGAAAAAACGATGAGTTAATGCCAATTTATGCATGTTTTGCTTTCTATGAAACCAGAGGCTGCTACAAATACAATCTTTTATTTTTGAAAAGGGCATAAATTTGATAATAAACAAGTATGAGAAGTCTTTGTAACATCCATAGAAAATTTTTTATCAGGGAAATATCCAAAATACGACAGAGAAATGTATCGATATATTTAATTTATTCACTAATCAAATACTGATTTATCGAAACTAAAAAATACTAAAAATTAGTCCCCTTTAGACGAACTGAATAGCATTTCTTTTAAAAAATATTTATCTTACTTGGCTAATAAAATAATTTTTTGTCTCGTACAATGTAGCTTGTGCTTTGTGCTGTCGATGATTGATGTTGCATTGGTAGAAAACTGATGAAGAAATACTGAGAAGTTTTTCTTTAAATGAACCGTTAATTAATAATTACAAACAAATATCACGAAATGAGAATTTACAAACCCAAAGCAAAAGTTTGTAACATCAATGTTTCGTTAAAATGAATTGGATATTTATTACCTTGAATCCAGGTTGAATATAAATGAAATATAGTGCATAGCTAGTATGAATTTTTAATTTAGTACTAATAATTACCAAGTGCTCCCTAGCGTTAATATTTCTGATGATACAAAGGTATAAGAATAGAATAGAATAAGGCAATAGGAACGAGCCGTTTGGCCCATTCTTGGTTCAATACCGAGTGAAGTACAGATACTTTACTTTTGTATTAAATGGTCTGGAATGAAATTTCTTGAATTAGCATACAAAACAATTTTGTATGTTGAATTCCCTCAAAAACAACTACACAAATTTTATGGAATTTTGCTCCTAAGTTTCTAAAGGTCTAACGTTAGTCTGAAGATGAAACAATTATTGTGTCATTATTGGCTCACATATCTTTTTTTAAATGGCATAATATCATGATATTTATTTTTCATTATCTGTAAACCAACAAATTTCTGATAATTTTACTGATAGGAAATAAAAGCTGCAAATAAACTTAGGCAAATCTTTTTCATTATTCTGTTTGTCAGACTATGGTTTGTCTAAATGAAGGAAGACAAAATAAGGAACAAGGAACATTTGAGAAATAATACAAACTATTCTCGTCTTTTGGTTGGTATTTTATTTATTTTTGCTGTGAATATAAGACTTGCAGGAAATTCTGCTGCAGAAATTGGGGTCAATGAATCCTTTATGCGAGAGCACTGACTTTTTCTGCTTTTAAATGTAAAACGATATATATTTAATCTAAATACTGACGATAAATATAAAATTTACATACAGAACGCTAAATATTTATGACACCAACATTTGTTACCAGCGAAAAAAATTGGATCGGAGATTTTAGTTTTAGTTTTAAACGGAAGTTTGAGTAATTGTTTAAAACCATGAAGATCATTTTTTAACATATACAATTCATACGCCTCAAGGTTCGAAGAAAACTTGCTTCATCCTGCGCATGCAAGAGTTCATGTCATAAATTCATCAGCTGTTAAATTTTATTATTGTTAAGAATAAATATGTACCTCCTCTGAACGATGAATGAAAAAATAAAAAATCAAGGCAAAAATATATTTCACGACGAAACTTCGTCACAACAATACAAATAGAAATATATTTGACAGTAAACACAATTTTCAGTAAAAACTCAAAATGTGAGAAGGTTAATTAATTAAAAAATGTTTATGAATTATATTGCACCAGCCATTTAGTGCCGTGCCAATAGAGGAACAAATTTCATGAATGGAACTCTGTTAATTTACTTCTTAATAACTATTTGCCATCACAAAGCTGCAAAAAAGATTTCCTTTAGATGAGGAAGAGTTCCCTATCTAATGAAAGTCTACGGGCTTAGCTCGTACTTTTAACAACACGCTAATTCGCCCAGTCCTTTCAGAAAATTTTCTCAGAGTCTGATCTATTTGTACGTTTTCATCGTGAAATTATTCCAGAATTTGAAATTTTTAACTTTTCAAAAATTTATCTTAACTTGGTACAAGCCAAAAATGGGCACTGAAATAAACTTTATGGTTCTCTTAACACTCGCATTTATGGAAAAAAATGGCTCGTAAGGCTCAAAGTCTCCTCTCGCTTCCCATACTATAACGAACGAGCAAACAAAAACGTATATTTTTTATAACGTACCTTGTAACCAGAATATTCTATTAAACGTTTTCCCTGCATGAATCTTATGTACTTATTAGGAGTTATTGGCATGCCTTAATGATTTTTGTATCGGATCCTAAACATGGTAAGAAACTTGATAAACATGGCCATGAACATTGGATGATCATGGTAAACATGGTCATAAAAACGGTAAACATTGTTATAAACCAGATAAATATGCTAAAAAATATGGTCAATAGAAGAAAACATGATTAAAGACATTATAGAGGTAGTGATAAACATTAAAAGCTACAATAATGATGGCTATTCTTCTTCTATTCTATTCTATATTCTTCTTCTATTTACAATTCATAGTTTACAACTCATAGCTTGCAGTTCATAGCTTACAACTCATGGTTTTCAACTCATAGTTTACAATTCATAATTTAGAACTCATAGTTTACAGCTCATAGCTTACAGCTCAGAGTTTACAGCTCATAGTTTACAGCTCATAGCCTACAGCTCAGAGTTTACAGTTCATAGTTTACAGCTCATAGCCTACAGCTCAGAGTTTACAGTTCATGGTTTACAGCTCATAGCATACAGCTCAGAGTTTACAGCTCATGGTTTACAGTTCATAGTTTACAGCTCATAGCTTACAGCTCATAGTGTACAACTCATAGTTTACAACTCAGATAACGCTCTTAATGAAGCAGCCCCTTTTCTTGTTATTTTTCCTAAAGTACTGTACGGTCCTATATGTTCACAGTCAAAAATATTCTATAATTCCTATATTCACAGTCAAAAGTACTCTATGATTCCATATATTCACAGTCAAAAGTACTCTATGGTTCCATATATTCACTGTCAAAAGTACTCTATGGTTCCGTATATTCACAGTCAAAAGTACTCTATGGTTCCGTATATTCACAGTCAAAAGTACTCTATGGTTCCGTATATTCACAGTCAAAAGTACTCTATGGTTCCGTATATTCACAGTAAAGATTGTTCTCATGAAACAACTTTTCATTGATTATGTTTAACACAGAAGTGAAGTAATGTTTTTCATTTCTAAAAATAACAAATATTTCAATGATAAACATTTTATTTATTCTAAATATTAATTAAATTTGTCCTGCATCCATGTTTATTTGTTCAGTATCAGTATAAGTCCTCATGATTCTCATTTTTCAAGTACTTGATGCATATTAAGAGCATTTAAGGCGTTTAAGGCAATTAAAATACTAGATTTTGAAAACGAACGGATGTCCATAAAAAATCACTTGTTTGTCTCTCGGAAATTTTAGGACAGCAAAGAGTTTCCCTCTTTATTGTCCGTTGGTCAAAATTTCTCATTTGAAAGATGCATTTCACAATTCTTTCAGCTCAGAAATGAATTCTACATGCGCCTGAATGTTGAAGGACAATTCCCGTCGCGTTCTGTCAGCACTGCAATCGCTGCAAAACATTTCGAAAGACTGAGATTTTTTTCGCTTGCAAGAAAGAAATAGAATGCATTTTTCGTCATGATGAGCTTGATTGCTTATGAAGCCTGGCTATTTATGCCTAATTGAACTGATGACATGGATAAAATCCTTCAATTTGACGAAGGATTTTTTGCAAATAGAAATAACTGTTTGAATAAAATTTTCCAAATATACTGAAGCTTATTTAAAATTGAATTTAAGCTCCTTATGGAATTATTTGGTTTTACGATGGAATGTCTAAAATTTAGAAGAATTTTATCACGTAAAACTTATTAAAGGTAAAGAAAATTTCAAATTTAATCCTTTCGAGTGAGTTTCCAAATTGTCAGGCAGATGCCAGGCCAACTGAAACTCTTTCCAAGTACATAATGAAAAAGTAACCTAAATAAGATTACAAATTCGTTCAATTTTATTTTTTTGATACGTGAACAGAAATAGAATTGAGGTTCATTGTTCGTATTTTTCAGTTTATGAATAGTTTTGTAAGTACAAACATTATACCTTTTGCAGAATGTAAGGCATACATATATCTCCCATACTGTATCTTTTAGATACAAATGTTCAGGACCAGAAACATGTTTTTTCAAAGTAATTCTTTTACTCTTTTAGGCCTGGAATCTCGCTGAAATTTTTTCCTCGTTGATCGTGAGTTTTCAATGAACTCTTTGGACACAATTCTAATAATTTTATTAAAAGGTACGTGCCTGTGCAGTTCAAGTCTACTGCTTTTTAAAGTTTTTCATGAAATGAACTAAAAAAAGGCATGACGCTCTCAAATTTGAATTACTTCGTTATAAATCCTGCTAGAGAAGCTGAAAAACATTTTAAAGCATTTCGCTATGAGCAGCACTAAATTTCAGGGGCAATAGAAATCTCTCAATTGCTCCTAAATCGAAGGGGAACCAAAGAGGGCATCCTGCACCGACATGAGAAGCATCCTGCACGGGATCTGTGGAACTCGTAATTGTTCCTGGGGAAAAGTTCCATTTCTTATATCCTGTTTTTATCGCGGATAAAGTTTTCTGAAGTGTTTTTTTCATATCCTGGAGAAGGATCAAAGGTCTGGAGGGATCATTTTCTGGAAATGATCTCATCTTATTTTTGAGAGTATCAGATTGAGAAATTTAACGGATCATGTTTTTTATCCTCAGATTACATAGCGTATTTTTTTCCCATATTTCAGTGATCTTTCTGCTCAGAAAAGTAAATTCTTTGTTTATTTTACTATCGAACACGTTTATCATTCGAGAACGTGACTGTTAGTTACAATTGAATGCAAAATAAATTATTCAGTAGCCGAGAGAGTTCACCAAGAAACTTAATACTCGCGCCGTAGAGCAGCTGAACCACTTGAACAGCTGCACTACTAACGCAGCTGCACTGCTAAAGCAGCTGCGCTACTGACGCAACTGCACTTCTTGACCAGCTGCACTACTAACGCAGCTGCACCACTTGAACAGCTGCACTACTAACGCAGCTGCACTATTAAAGCAGCTGCACTACTGACGCAACTGCACTTCTTGACCAGCTGCACTACTAACGCAGCTGCACTACTAACGCAGCTGCACTACTAATGCAACTGCACCACTTGAACAGCTGCACTACTAAAGCAGCTGCACTACTAACGCAGCTGCACTACTAAAGCAGCTGCACTACTAAAGCAGCTGCACTACTAACGCAGCTGCACTACTAAAGCAGCTGCACTACTAAAGCAGCTGCACTACTAACACAGCTGCACTACTAAAGCAGCTGCACTACTAACGCAGCTGCACTACTAAAGCAGCTGCACTACTAAAGCAGCTGCACTACTAACGCAGCTGCACTACTAAAGCAGCTGCACTACTAACGCAGCTGCACTTCTTGACCAGCTGCTGCATCCAAGTTATATTTCTTGATGTGCAGTGTGCCGGGAGAGCGATAAACTAGTGTGCGTCCAGAGATCAATTTCTGGAGTTAGCTGAACGATGTATTCACAATTGTCAAGCATAAGGAGAGAGCAAGTCGTAAGCTTATACATGTAGGATAGCTGAGGTAAGGAGCGAGAGGGCTGTGATGTATCTCTGTTCTTGTATGTAATGTATTTTTCTCTGACATTGGTTACCCTCATATGTTAGAAGTAAATTAGGGGGGATTTATGGGTAAAAAATTTCCGCCTGTATTTAAAGGGAAATACATGAGAGGAAAATGCATTACATATGGAAAATGACCTGGAATAATATAAGAAGAAACAGATGAATACGAGGAAGAAGGCCTCAAATATTCTGATGGAGAATACATATATCAAGGGAAATTGCAATGAATAACAAGAAACTGCCTTTGAAAGCTGCAGATCTACTCAGAATTCAGTGAACTTGTACAGTGAGTGCATACATGGGAGCAGGTAAAATATTCTCAATGGTTTTCAATGAAAATATAAAACTAATTTGATTCAAAGTTGACCAGATGGCTGAGTGGAAAATCATATGAAATAAATTCCTAGAAATGATTTTGAAATCGTATTACAGTGACAGAAAACTTCATTAAATTAATTACGATTGTTAGTCAGTACTTCCGGTGGCACAAACTTGAATTAAAAGAGTTATCATAAAGCACTTGAACGATGTCTTCATTTGTGCAGTTTGAACCTCATAATTGAAAATTTAAATCACAGTATTTACAATCGCAAAAAAACAACCAAAATATTTTTTGGTTGGAAAGCATAATAAACATTACAGTAGGTCTGATCTGTATTACAAAAGATTTTTTAATTATCTAGCCGAGAAAGTACAGTCATGTGTATAATATTGATCAATTGATAGGGACGGATTTAATTTTATGAATATTTATCATAATATCGCAAAATGATTCAAAATATTACTTCTATCACAGATAAAGTATAATATTGATCAATTGATAGGGACGGATTTAATTTTATGAATATTTATCATAATATCGCAAAATGATTCAAAATATTACTTCTATCACAGATAAAGTATAATATTGATCAATTGATAGGGACGGATTTAATTTTATGAATATTTATCATAATAACGCAAAAAGATTCAATGTATTACTTCTATCTGCTGAGGCACAGAAGAGCACGTATATGTAAATTGGCGCAATGTGAGTAGCTGCTTATATTTCAAGAGTATTAACTGCTTTAAAATTTCCTCTCGCTGAAAACACGTAAATAGGATTTAGACTAACTAATTTTTAAAATTATACATGCCATTAGCCTCTCAAAATATCAGAGCGCATCACTCATCATCAACGAGGATGTAAAGATCGTTTATTAATTATGCTAACCCTCAGATTACTTGCTTAAGAAATTACAGCGACGTATCAATGATTAAAAACCCTCTACTTCAAAGCTTGTGTGATTTTTTCTAGTTAAACACTAAAAAAATCAAAAAGATTGTTTGGAGAATGACAGGACAGAAATGCTGTGATGAAATCATTCATGAAGTTGTCACAGATTTTTTATGTAAAGCGTAATTCTGTTAACTTTAGGGAGATGTTGCCAATTGCGTTGGACATCCAGGATGTTGAAATCTAAGGGCCAAAGTAAGATGTTGTTAAAGTGGAGTGAATCAGCTGGAATTGAACATTGTTTAGTAGCTCTCTAGGTTTATGTTAAAATCCTTAAAAGTTGAGTCCAGGTTTTAAATTTCCAGTGATTCCAGTAATTTGATTCCAGTGATCGAGTTCTGAATTATTCTTATTCTTAAGTGCAGTATGTGATTGATTTAAAAGAGGTATCATGATTGCAAACAGGACACAACATTTGAAATACTCACACTTTTATGACGTTGTACAAATCTCATTGAAAAAAATGCAAATGTCAGAAGGACTTACCATTTTCCAAGTTTTATGCGGCAGTTATGCTTGAGTCGAGCGCTAATATCTCACTGGGACATCAGAGCCTCGGCTCTTATGTGAGAATTCAAAGGAGATGCAGTGCTTATTGCATCTGCTGTCCATAGTCCTTGTTTCATGTTGGCGGAGCAGACATATGAGAAGGAACAAACATATTCCCCACACATGGTAAGATGCTGACTTCTACGAAATTTAGTTTACATATCTCTTGGAAACACAATCATTTTGAATTTCAGCGACAATTTCTCCTTCATATCGTAGAGATAGCCTTTGTTCGAAGGATCAGATTATGTTTTGAGAATGAATTAAATCTTGCTGTCGTGCATGGAAAATAAATTTGGATCCCATTTTCGAAGTTTCTACAAACCGCATGCATTTAAGTAAAAGTTCCACAAAATCAGCTACTACTCATTCCAGTATTTTTAATTCTGTTGGCTCTGCTATATTTTTGTAGATATTTTTTAAAGTTTATTGTACTGTAATAAGCCCAGTATGTAATTTTATTCTTTCCTAAAACCACGAATAAATTTTCTGCAGCAACCAGGAAATTTTGCTGCACAAGTATGAGCTGTTCACAGAATTAGTTATCAAACTTCAGATTCAATAATAGTGGATCATACAAAAACCTTCAGTCCTGCTTCCGTGGATTTCCATAGGAAGCCTCTGACAGGCTCGTTCTGGCACGGATTGACTCCAGATGATTCTTGAAAACGAAAAGATCTGAAGCGGTCCGTTCGATTTCAATTCAAATTGAAGAGAAACCACCAAGTCCTTTGAGTTATATTGCACATTGACTTCTATGGAACGGAAGCAAGACCCACAGAATCAGTTGTACATATGCTTCAATGTGTGAGTTTGTCATCGGAGTTGAAGTGCTTTTTGAAGAACATCCTGATTTTTCAAACCTAAACAACGTTTAATCCATAAAAAAACATACTGGATAAGTAAGAAGCTTCCGGGATGCCCGACGATGAAAAAGAGAAAAAATAGAACTGAGCACTTGAGTAATGTCAAATTGAGGAACACATTTGATTTTATCGAAAAGAGCATGCAGTAAAATATATTATTCATCCTATAATACTTTTCACTTCAATTGTTTGTAAGGCAGAATCTTACTTCACCCATCGATAATTACCTACGATTATTTACTGGGATTTTCACCACAATGATTTGCTGCAGATTTAAGCACAATTATTACTCGCTTATACTTTAACAAGGATTATCTGTTAATATTTTAATCACAATTACTTGCTAATACTTTAACCACTGTTTTTACAGGTACTCTAAATAAAGTTACTTGCTGGTATGTTAAGCTCCATTACTTGCTGGTACTTTAATCACAGTTTTTTGGTAGTTCTTTAATCACAGATTCTCGCTGTTTTATTTAAACCACAATTATTTACACATATTTCAATCACAATTACGTACACATTCTTCAACCACAATTACCTACACATACTTCAACTACAATTACTGACATGTACTTTAACTACAATTATTTACAGGACCTTTAACCACAGTTATTTGCTGGTATTTTAATCACAATCTATTACTAGGAATATCTTTTCCATTCTGGACAGTGTTTCTCACATGAGAAATGCCAAGGTTGTCCAAGTTCTAATTTTATGTTCTATTTTCTGCTCTATATTATTTATTGAAACTCGCTGAGTTCACCTGCATGTTCCAATATTCGCTTATTGATATCTTTTTGAATTGAACTTTAACGCAATATGCAATATTTGCAATATGATATGCTAAACTAAGACTTTCAAATTTTAGACTTGTGTGACGTAGAAATGCTAAAATAATAAATATGTAAATCCTATGCAGATATTGACTTGGATTTCAGACATTATAGAATACACTGTAAAATAAATGACGTATATTCGCAGAGGCTAAGTAAAAATCTTAGTTTTTTTTAACTACGGATCACTTGATTATTTATTGTCTCTGGAAAAACAAAGATTTTACTAGAAAACATATACGCAGTAGAGTTAAAATTACGATTTCATAACATCATCTGTTGTTTAACACTTTGACTGCGACTCTAAAATTACTCCGTACGAATAACACAGTCCGTGTACCATATATGGTACACGTCGCAGTCAAAGTGTTAATTCATCTGTTAACATAGTGTAGAAGTTCAAGTGGCATTCTGTACGCTATTCATGATAATTTTGTGTTTAACAACCAAAATAACTGAAAAGCTGGGTCGTTGAAGAAAAGTCTACCGTATTTTAATTTGTTCAGAAATAATTGCTCCGTTTTGTCGTAAACCTTTAGATCTTATTTTGTATTATTCCTACGAAGGGATAAAGAAATCAGGTGGCCAGGCCACTGCTTCATGGCACCACGCCCTCATCCCTGACCTGACCCCTAAACTTGATTACGGCGGGATGGGTGATGGATCATAGAAATTGAGACAGTAATGGTATTGAGGTAATGATGTAATAACGGCAGGCACCTCGTTTTTTAATGATAAGGTCTTACGGAAGGTCATGATAAGGTCATGTGAACGATTATAATGAGGCGATATGAAGGATCATGAAAAGGTTATGTAAAATATTATGGTGAGATCATACGAACAATTATTGACTAAAGAAGGATCATGATGAGATTAACATGAGGCGGTATGTAAGAATATGATGAGACAAAATGAAGAGTTATAATGAAAACGTATGTAAGATTTTGATGAGGCCAAATGAAAGTTTATGATGAAGTTATATGAAGGGCTATATTAAAGCCACGTTTAAGGTCATGATGAGGTCAAAGCGAAGATTATGACGATGTAATATGCAAGGTTTTTACTTTGGATGAGGGGCAGGAGAATGGGACAAGCGTGAGGAGCAGCTGCAGTAGCTGGATGAGGTGCAGAATAGGACAAGCGTGAGGAGCAGCTGCAGTAGCTGGATGAGGTGCAGAATAGGACAAGCGTGAGGAGCAGCTGCAGTAGCTGGATGAGGTGCAGAATAGGACAAGCGTGAGGAG